>JADDOH010003060.1:0-49632 GCA_016648135.1 Agrypnia vestita
TGTTGTAGAAAACATTTCAAATATCTAATATTGAATGAATAAAACAATGTCATATGAATAACCATCGCAATTAAGGAATATATACAATTCGAAACACGTCTTTATAAGGACTTGATAGGAACAAATCGTGTTTTCAACGATTGCCTAATGATACGCAACACAAACATGTAACGAGTTCAAATAAACCACACATTCATGCTCCAACAAAATAAATATAAAATCCAGATGCATTTTCAAAATATATTGTTTGCAGGAAATTCCTCGCACGACTTGAACCTATATCACGCCTACAATCGTGATATCAAAACACATAATTAAATTCTCGTACTAGTTGAAACAAGTTCAGACAGCATTCGCGACATTGGCTACGCACAGCTCCTTCGCATACAGGCCGATAGTAAAATAATTAACCGCAATAGAAAACATAAATGTGTTCCCCAGCTGAAGACCGGCCGTATCTAAATTAACTATCTCTATACAACATGTACAATTCGAAATACGTTTTATAAGAATTTGTTAGGAACAAATTGTGTTTAGAACGGTTGCCCAATGACGCAATAAAAACATGTAACGAGTTCAGATAATCCACACAATCATGTTTTAATAAAACAAATATAAAATCCAGATGCATTTTTTAAAATATATTATTAGTAAGAAACTCCTCGCACGATCTACACAAATCATATAGAAATCCGCGTATTCAATCGCCAGTATAGATAACAAAGCATTCTTAGCATAAGAATACATCCGCCCTGAAGAACCTCTCGCACATTCCGAACCTCGCGACATTGAATATACATAATTATACTGAATTTTAAAACCCACGAACAAACACGAAACACCCTTCGTCAGTAAAGTATTCCATTTTAAAGCCTTTATATCTTTGGTAATATATGAATATCGAATTTAAATGATTTTTCATATGAACAGCGACAGAATTATATATTTCATAAGCGTTATGCAATAATTCACAGTCGCCACATTACGATTTCTTGTACATTAAATCCGAAGCGCGTATAGTAATAATTATCACTAGGCCCAAAATACGTAACAAAACAATCCACAACATGTATCAATAATTGTTACGATCCAGAAAGTTCTAAATTGAATACACGAAAAAGGCAATAGAAATAAATAATATTGAAAATGCTTAGCTGTTCACTGTTCCAATTCTCTTTGAATTATTATCAACCTCTGGCTTTTTCCTCGATCCAGCCAAATTATCTTCCTTACTGACTCTCCTCGACAAAGCCTCCGCCGACCTTCAAGCTGAAAACTCAAGTGCCGCTCTCTAATTTGTAACGCCTAACAATAGTCCCTATCTCGCGCCATCTTTGATTCCAACTAGCGTGTAAAAGTCAAAGTCTAACTCAGAAAGCCGCTGATTCGCCGAATTCGTTCCGCGGATCCACGTTCCTGACTGGCCAGATTCGGTGCTCACGGCCCGCGTCTGTGATTGGACAATCTCGTTAATTAAAATAACATAAAGCCTGCTTTACACGCCCGCGTGCAGAAATAATAAAGCTCGTCCGCACCTACCTATCCGGCAAATATTTAATTATAGAGTATTTAACGGTTTGTGAAGCTTCTCTTTATTATAAACTTTAGCAGATAGATATTTTCGTATAATTTTTCAGCAATGTCTATTTGAATAGGCCAATATCGTTACAACATGTTTATTATTTTTGAAGATTTGCTTACTGTATCAAAGTAAGATCTAATTACTCCCTTTCTATTAACTCGTAGCGTCTGCGGTTTGATCGATTTTTAACCCTTTTCCCGTGATCCAATCGAGCTGAAACTTTGCAGGCAGACTCGTGGTGACGATAGAAATGATCGAACAAATTTTCGTTTAAATTTTTTAAATAATTATATTATAATTTTGGATTTTTCGAAATTTTAATGGTTTTTTCAAATTTGAATCAATACAAATGACTGATGACCCCGACGCGTGCACTAGGCACGAAACCTGATTCAATGAGAAAGGGAGTATAATAAAAACTTGGTTTTCGTGGGTTAATTTTTTTTTTTTACCTCCATCTTTAAAGTCCGTAAAACAGAATAACGAGCTATTCCTTTTCGTATATATCCTGCTTTAAACTAGTACTTCCTACTGGGTGTGATTATTTCTAGTCGCATTTCAATGACAAATATGCAACCCAAAAACTTATCTAAAATAATGCATTTTTGAATTTAGTATTCAGATTTATTCATAATCAACGGTTCTATCAGCAACACATAAAATAATCTTCCCAAGGAAGGTTCTATAGGAAGTAAAATAATCTCAAAGGTTTCCTAAAAGTTCAAAAATTTATTTAATTAAAATATTAATGCATATATGGAATACGTGTCATGTTAATTAAAAATCAGCTGATGGATTATTTTCGACTTTTCAATTTATTTTAAACAGAAAATGTATCTTCCATCCCTTAAAACATTCCGTCTAACGCTAAAAGCTGGGCCCTGCTCTATTAGGAGAAAACGTTGAAAGCTTGGAATGAGTATTAGAGTTACTGCATGAAGATGCATTCTTTCTACTTTACCAACTGTTTGAAATAAATTCACAGTTCACTTGTGAAAATAGCCTGGTTCAATGTTCATCATGGGCAGTACACGGTGAACCTAATGGCTTTTTTTCAAAGTTGCAATATGTAGTTAATTTGTTGAAAGTCAAGTTAACCTGACTATCGAGGTATTATGTGATGAAACTACGTATATTAAATTCACCTTTAACTTTTTTTAAAGCCGTCATTTAACCATATTGTTACCATTTAAAGGACCACAAAAAACATCCAGTGTCCAGCCGATGTCCGTAAGAATTGCGTTTATTCGAGTCGTTGTCACCCTTGCAAAAGTTTGGTTTGTTACAAAGTTACAAAGGAGGATGGTTTGTGTTTCGTGTTTGATTTGTACTTTTAATGATGGGTGGTACCTGTATTCTTTAGATAAGGGATCTGTGTAGTATGTGACAGGTGTGTTGGGAATGTCTATAAGGACGAGATCGGAGATTTTGTTTTAGTTGTATTGTTTTGTTGGTTTAGATTGCAAAAGATCGAGTTGTTGGGATAGTGAATTTGAGTTTGAGAGTGAGGGGGTAAGAAAAGTTTGGTTGTCCGTCCAATAATTGAAGTCTCCAAGTATCAAATTAAAGGCGGTGAGGTGTTTCAAGAATATATTGCGTAGGTTGTCATAGAAGGTTTAATGTTATATAATAGGTAGATGTCGTCATCTAATAAATGAAAATTCTTTTAGTTTGAGTTTTAAGTTTTAATTTTAACGTGTTTCTACGATTTTTTTGGTCGTCATCCCATTGCAGGGTCCATCATCAAGGCTGATGTGTTGTTATGAATATTAATATGGTGTATTGACTTACAATACCACGTCGAAAGCAGGATGTCTCTGTTAATGCCACAAATTATCTTGTGTCGTACACGTATTGTCGGATCACTATCACGATATTTTTAATTTGAGACTTGGGCTGTCCTCCTTTCCTTGGATTTTCGATTTGAATGCAATATAACGGTTGATATCTGTAAAGTGCTAGGCCAATGATGATTTTCCTGGATGGTAGGGTTAGTAGACCACTCGTGCTCGTCAACCCTTTTGAAAATTGTGCGCAATGTTTGTCCCACTTAATCGTAATATTGGCAGTCGAGTCTATAAGCACCGTCCGTTTCCAAGCCATTTCGGTCCTTAACTTATGCGTTAGTTCCAAATACTTTCCTGCTTTCGACGCGGTATTGCTAGCTAGTACTAACATACTAACAGCGTTTCACCCTGCGAGCCAAACTTAACCGAAACATTAAAACTCATAACAAAACTTCAGCTCTGAGATCTGAACGTCGGCATGAAACACGTAAAAATGCCCCAGAAAACTCAAACCAGAATATTCTAAACAGCCGTGAAAACCAAAGAATATTTTTATTCAATTGATGCAGGTGTGTTAGTAATGTTTTTCGGTTATTTATTTTGATTTTTACTCCCTTTCTTTAAACTCGTAGCGTCTGCTTGTCTGTCGAAAAAACTTTGGATCGACTTTTAACCATTTTTCCGTGATCCAATCGAGCTGAAACTTTGCAGGCAGACTCGTGGCGACGATAAAAACGATCTAACAAATTTTCGTTCAAAAAAATTAATAATTGTAGCATAATTATGAATTTTTCGAAATTATAACGATTTATATATTGTTTAATTTTCGAGTCCGAAAACTTGGTTTTTATGGGTTAGTTTTTTATTACTACCCATATTGTCTTCAGCTAGAGTCTGCCAGTTCGGTTTTATATCAACTTGTAGTGTATTTGATACGATCGACGTTCGGAGAAATGATTGATTTAGACGATAATGAGGAGTATTCTCACAGTTGCCGCGGTGCTCCCCTAAGCCGTCGCTACCGAGAATTATTTACCGAAACGTAATCAAATTAGCCAGGCTTTCAGATTTGCTAATAGACAGACATGCGGGAGCGCTGTCAGACGTCAGGCAACAAAGTAAGCGCGTGATGTGATTAGGCGGCGCGGCCTGGTGACGCGCACGGGTGGAGAGGATCCGACGGCAAACGGTATCGATGGCGAGGACTTCATGGGGAAATGGCGTCACGCTACGGAAGCGGAATTAGGAGCCGTCCATTCGATACTGCATCGCACGGCCACATGTTACACCAGTGACGTAACTGACTAAAATCCGGACATCCATCTAAAACGGAATAATGGCGTCAGGCCGCAACGCAAATTGGAAGGGCCTCCTGCGTATCAGTGGTGGTCGGTGACTTTTGATAGAAGGGATACTGATTGTAAGTTTACGTCACCTTGAATTTTGCTCGACAAAATGGGTACCCACATATAAATTCCTTAACTACAAATTTAATTTGAATCTTAACTGTTTGGAAACTATTTCTCTTGAAAACAGTCGAATATTGTCAAATCAATACTTCATTCATTTAAAAAATTTCCAATTGGAAATTTTTCATGGTTTTTATCATTTTATTTAACTTGTAATAAGATGTAAGTTACTATAATGATATTTGGAAAACTTTAATAACCTCATAGAACTATATTTCTGCCTTGATTATGAGTCGAATATGTTCAAGCTATCATGACCTAATATCAATAGTTAAGGAGATAAGTGTCATCAAAGTTAGCATTTTTTTTCAATATTTCTGACTTATTTTTTGTAAAACGTTGGACTATCAGTACACAAACTTATATAGAATATGAAAAATTCATTTTAATACAAGTCAAATAAAATAATACAAACTTTCGAATACCAATTGGAATTTTTTCAGGGTTTTTATTATTTTATTTAACTTCTATTAAAACGAATGAATTTTTCGTAATCGTTATAAGTTACTGTAATGATAGTCCAATGTTTAACAAAAAATTAGTCAGAAATATTGAAAAAAAAAATGCAAACTTTGATGTCCATAACTATTGATATTAGGTCATGATAGCTCATCGAGCTATCATTTCAACTCATAATCAAGGTAGGAGTATAGTTCTGCGAGTTTTTTTTAATGTTTTCCAAATAACCCTGTATGTGATATACTTTATTAATAAACCTATATATAATTGTAGGAAATTTTTTGTGGTCGGAATGAAAGAGCGATCTGTTGTTGTTGTTTATTTGTTCCCGGGGATATTTGCCGGAAACAAATGAAAATGTGCAAGGAAAATAAGTGAACAACAAAGAAATAGATGTTTTAACGCGGCACAGACCCGCTCGATGTTACGGCAGAGGCCCGACTGTGTGGTGTCGCCATGTCCCTAACTCGACTCCTTTGTCTATATCGCCGAGATTTTTATTGTGTTAATATAAACAAACCTCTGGGTCAAGCGATAGGTACATGGCACAGGGTTGGTTGGACGGTACATATTGATATATTTAATATAATTTTTTTTTTTTTTTGAAAATGGCTGAAAATTATGCGCATGCATTTCGTTGCACTATAAATGCGCCTTAAAAAGTTCAACTTCAAAAAATAGGCATCTGAAGGGTGTAAGTATTTTTCTCAGAGGACTAGAATCTTTAGTGACAATACAGCTAACCATACATTTGCAAGTATACCATCCAAACAGTATACGCAATACAGAACTAATAGTGATGATGATAATGATGGACAATCATGTGATAGGTAACAAAATTACGTACGGAGTATTGGCACACACACAATAGATTAAACTGATTTGGTCAAACACCTAGAATAACGACCATTTCAATTTTAAAATAAACCTACTTATTGAGAATTTTTAACAAATGAAAAATTATTATTGGAAAAGTCTAACTCCTCTTATCCCAGCCCCCTGACATGGGGCCGGTTAATATTATTATTTAAAAGCGCAAATGATCGTAAGAATATAATCGCCTATCGATCGCCAGCCCTCCGGAGTGCTTTGTGCTGCCACGTGCCAGGTAGCCCCACCACAGGTGTCTGGTGATACAGGAAACCATAAATCATGGCGGCCAGGAATAGTCCATAAAACCCGGGATTATTACGTTCCTCGAGGAGTATGTTCTCCGCTCAGTCCATACATCATGGCCGAAGAAATTAATAATTTATGTGGGGATTTACTCGCTGGAGAAGATTATTTCAAAGCTTTTTGTTCCTGGACCCCTTGTTGGGGCTGAATGGGGCGAATTTTCGCTATGAAAGGTATCCTGAAAAGATTTTTATTGCAATAAAGTTATTGTTTGTTCTTCGACAATACTCTGCAGGCTGGGGAGGGTAGTCGCATTGTAGTGATGAGCTTTTGTAAGAGGTGTGATGACTTAATTTTTTGAAACATATTTACTTAGGTGACGGTTTAGCTGGATGAAATAAACTACGTGAGTTTAATCGTAGTTTAATCCACTAAGAAACGAGATGAGAGAAATAATCGATGAGAGATTCTGTTTCTCTTGAAACTTAAGCAATCAAAAATCTATATTATTATTACTCCAAGCAATGTCGTACGTTTCTGCATTTGGATTTCTATTATTTCTATTTGTATACAATAATTTTGCCGTGGTGCCCATTGGGTCGTGTGGCGCAGCGGATAACGCGTCTGAGTACGGATCAGAGGATTCCAGTTTCGAATCCTGGCAGAATCGATTTTTTTTTACGGTCGAGAATATTTTATTCGTTGAAATTTTAATTACATTTTTGGTTTTTTATAATGTTGCATAAAAGTATTGAACACTGCGAGAAGAGAAGAGAGTAGGTACCTACCTATCGAGCTGTGGTTTATTCCGCTCTGACTTATTAATCGGTTAGAAATACTGAATAAATACTTTGTCTTAATTATATCTAAACTACCCGTAATTAAAAGTGGAAATTTGCCAGATACAATTGGCCGCGAAGCGGCTGACGTAGGCATAGGTAAACAATTGTGTTTGCTGCACAGCAAACACAATTGGCCGCGAAGTGGCCACAATAGCCGCCCGCAGGGCCTAGCAGTAAACAATTGGCAAAGCCGATTGCTTTCCTGCTAGTAAAATTATAATTACACTCACGTAGAGGTAACATAGTTGATGTTTTTCACCCAATTCAGTGATCATCATGATTATGCATATTTATTTAACAATATTATTCATATTTTAATTGACAACGCATATTTCCTGATAGGACAATACTAATCCCAACTAAATTGAATTGAAATACAAACAATCCAAAAACAAATGAAAATTCTGTGAATAATGTTCTCAGGTTTTTGTAAATTGATTAAAAGTAATAGAACTCTTAGTAGAAAGAAAGAATTTTACTTTTTTATTTTGCTTTTTTCAATACATTAGACTACACAATACGTCGTCCCTTTTGACGATTGCATTTGAATTGTTTGTTGCCGCTTGACAACTCAATACAACCGCCTTCACAATTAGTAAAAAAAAATCGAGGTATCATTATGGTATTGACCTTTTAATCATAAGGAGATATATATTATGCACATTGAAATATTGCGTAATACTTCTCTGTAGCAGCGAAGAAAAAAATTTAAAAATGTGAAAAAAAAATTCGTTCAAATTATGACTTTTATCTCACTAAAAGGATTGGAAATATAGCCACGTGACACCAGGTATACAAAATGGTTTAGGGTCTCATGGTCATGATCGAAGCAAGAGCATCGAAATTTTCCGGCGTAGCTTAAAGATCCTTGGAGTATTTTTATTTTAGTTTTGTGCATAACAATAATATTGTTCTTACAAACAATCGTTGCGACCGTTTAGTAAGGCGGAAGTCCGGTACAGTTATTTCAATAGCTTGAAGTTTAGTGCAGTTTGCACTTGGATAATCGGCTCATTAAATGGTGGAGCTAGAAGCCGAGATAGAATCCGACAATTTTCAACAAACTAACTATCACAATACGAAACCTTGAAAACATTTAACGACCTCTAAAATTTAGCGGTTTAAATGAAACATTTTTGTGGTTTGAGTCTACATCTTCTTCTTCTCGTGTCTAATCCATTCAACAAACATTGGCTATCGTCACTCTATTTACTGCGGTATAGAAAAGCCCTACAATAGTTTGGTCAAACCAACTGAGGTCATTCAACCGCGATGTTCTCATTTTTTTCATATGCTATTTAGTGTAAAAGTAGGTATAGAAGTCTTTTTGGGTGTTCATAGGGCTTACTACCTATTCCTGACTTAAGTAATCACTTTACACAATATAACGTTCACCAATTCCACCCATGATAGACTACCACATACATGTATAAAATTTTTGGATGTTGTACATATGTTTAATTTGCTGCGTTTGTTTCATGTGTTGTATTTTACTACCACCACCTGTGGTTGATATTTGGTCATTGGTAATGAGATATCTATATTTTTAATATTTGATACGATAATTTATGTAATTTTAAGATTTTGATGTAATTGAGTTTTTAAAGCAATATTATTTTTATATGTTTATTATATTCTTCTGAATTACTAACATTACACACTAGATAGAATACGCCTGAAAATGATTTCAATTTTTAACTCCGTTTCAGACCAGTTTTTCTACCTATTTATTTATTTATTTATTTATTTATTTAATGTTTATGGAAGACCAACAGCACAAAAAAAAGCATAGAAAACATTGATACAATATAGATGGCCAATTACAGGTCTCCACATTTAGAAAATATATATTCAGGATATTTTGAAAATGCTCAAAAATATCTTTGTCTCTGCAAGACATCTATAATATATCTTGATTAATGATACCCGCTTCGGATAAAATTCAGCATTGTGTTCTTGAAAATTTTTAACATACTAAATTTTAAACATAAAATATTCACGATGTAAGTAATATTCAGTTTCTAGCAATCTCTCCCTGTATTATGAAATGCAATATCTAGTAGTTTCATTACACTTTCGAGATTTCAATTTTCGGATTTGTTTTGTTTTAAATACCTCTTTTCTTTTATACTTCTGAACCATAATCTAGATTATTTGGGCATTGTACTGTAGATCCACATCTCTAATACGTCAATTAACCTTATCATTTATTCGATTAGTTCCATTCCATAAAATACTACTGAAAACATATAGAATCTCGACATTCGCATTTCAGGTTTAGATCACGCTGCGGAATATATTTTTCATGCGAATGAAGGATGCACGAGCTTGCTTCATGCGGCATTTGATTTCCACAAAAGGATCCCATCTCTCATTTATATTGCAACCCAGGTACATGAACAATACTTTGTATTTTCTCCAATTTCAGCAATGTAAAGACTACGCCGGATATACAGACTACGTTTGAGTCTACGCCGAATCAATATCGCCGCCAATTATATTTTAGTATAAGCGTTTTTAATAACGCCAGATTTATACATATACAAAAAAATTCTTCCTAACACACATTTTCTTTGTTTTCATTCACAAACATTTTGATTTGTGTATGTCGATAATAAATATTCAATTTACGATTATAACAAAGTAAGATTCAACAAGACTATCGTACCCCTAATATACATATTTATATGGAACGGAATTGTGACGCTCACTAAAAAATGCTAAAGTTATTTGAAGTACAGTGGAACCTCTCATAACGAGTAATTCGCATAACAAGCAAAAAAATTGTGAAAAAAGTGCTTCCTTAACGAGCGACATTTCGCATAACGAGTGACGCACAAAGGGGAAGTCGCATAACGAATGACGCACTTGCAAGCCAGGACTTCCGTCAGTCTGTATTTATTTTTTTATAAACTTGTGTTCAGACATTATTTGTATTTTTTCTGCAAATTTTAATAACCCTTGCAAAAATGTACCCGGAGAAAAAGCCACAAGAAGACAGCCACAAGAGAATAAAAATAACTGTAAAAATGAAATGTTAAATCATTGAAAAGCGAGAACTAGGTGTGAGGGTAGCTAAACTAGCGCTCATGGGAAACATACATTGAGAAGCATCATCCTAATAAACAGGTGGCTATGTGTGCTACAAATTTATTCAATGATAATGCTGTGTCACATTTTCACCAAATTTTGAAGCGTCGGCAGAAAAAATGTCTCTAGACAGCTTTATAGTAAAAAAAGAATTAATTATTTGTCATAAATTCATAAATAATAAGCTAGTTTCGATTTTTTAAATTGTTTTTTCAAATTGAAATCGCATTCCAGGTTGTCACGATCCTTTACAATTTACAAGTCGGTATGTATGTAATTTTATTTGAATAACGATAAAAATGAATATTTTTCGGCATGGATCGCATTATCGTGTTTTACATTGATTTATATTGGAAAATTTGTCTCGATTAACGAGTGTTTCACATAACGAGGCAAGTTTCTGGAACGAATTATGCTCGTTATGAGAGATTCCACTGTACTTGAAATCTGGTCTACAGTCTATAGGCGGCTTATTTTTAGAAGCCGCCAGGACATTGCAATATTTTCGCCATATCATGAGACATCCTGAGAAGTAAGTCATATCCAGCATCTAATCAAGGCAAAATTGCAGAAGAGGTCCTGGAAGATGAAGGACATCATGAGAATCTGACGCAACGGTTCGGGAAATCTACGGTCCAACTTTTAGAGTCACTGCACCAAAATTACGCCAAAAACACCACGTCCATCGTCGTAGTATCTCGTCACAGTTCGTGGCTGATCGTGCTAAAACGTTTAAGGTTTACATAAGAAACTAGGTTCGTACCTATCCACGACTGTCAGTTTTTTTTTACTTTTATTTTTTTTTTCACTTTAAATGAACCGCTATATTCAGGTACTGCCAATTTGGCGTCAGAAGAACCTACCTACTGAAAGTGTATCGCGTCTTCGCCGGAAAGTTTCAGTACATATTTAATCATTTTTAACATTAAAAAATATATTTCAAGGAAGCTATGGCCACTACCTAAAGAAATCAATCGGTGAATGCTAGATATTTATAATCTATCAAGAAAATTTTATATTTTAATGTGTGATAGTTAGTGATTTGTCGTTGTTGTCGTTGCTGGGACTCCATTTAATTGTCTTTATAATCTTTAGTGACTTGCAAAACAAGGGTAATTCAATAATAAATAAATTTATATCCTTATGAAAACTTAGAATATTTTTATCTATTTTTTATCTTTTTATACTTATATCCTTATGAAGTACATTAAGATGTTACACCACCCTGGGAGCCTGAAATTTAGGTAGAAATTGGGTAATTTTTTACAAGATAAATTTTCTTTTAATGACACTTAATAAGGTACATTCTTCTTCTTCTTCTCCTTCTTCTTCTTTTTTTCTTCTTTCTCTTCTTCTTTTTCTTCTTCTACCCCCTATCCTAATGGATCAGAGTCCCTGCACTGCATAGAAGGTTCCAACTTTTCTTATCTTGGGCTTCGCTCTCCACGGCAGCCCCATTTTGCAACCTCGCTTCGCAGCAGTCCTCCAACTGTTTCCGCCAGCTCTTCCTAGAACGGTCCCTTGGTCTTCTGCCTTATCGTCTTGCCTGGAAAATCGTCAAGATTGTTTGTATGGTACATATTAAACTACAATTTTAGTGGAAAATTTCTGAAAACAAAAATGGCCGTTTCTATGGACCTCCTTCGCCGTGACTGAGATACAACATTCTCCGGTGCACTAAATATCTGTGATACAGCATACGGATTTTTTGATCCGATTAGTCATTTGTTAATAACAATCGTTTACAACAATTCTTTTTAATACTACTCAAAATTCACAAAAAAACTTTTTTTTCTAATTGGATATAAATCGGATGTAAAAGTCAATCTTGTTGTCAATAACATTATTTGTTTGAATTTATTAATATTATGCGTCGAGTAATATTATCCGCTAATCAAAATAGGTATGTATACCTAACTAAATGCATCAACAGTAGGTGTAGGTACAGTTAAAATGGTCAAATGTGTTCGAAAATGAATTTACACCTCAATATTTCAATTGTCTTAATGTGCAGCATATTTAGAATATTTTGATAGGTAATACTTATTTTTCACGTTTTCGCACGCGTACCTAACACAACCTTTAAACGTCTTGTTTATTTGCGAAGGCGAATAATCCCGCAATAGATCTAAGGCTAGTAGCCATAAAGGGCGCATATTTTTCCCAACATGGCGTCCTCCGGAAGGAAGTTTTCTTTCAGCTGATAAGCGGTGAGCGAGCGACAGCGCCCGCTTCCGGCCAAACTTTCAGGCATCCCCACCAATCCTCGCTCTATCAACGCCATCTAGCTTTTGCAGCGTCAAGCCTCAACTGTCTGAGTCGCGATAAACGGAATATAGTACTTACCTATATAAGTACCTACCTATGAAGTTTTATATTTTCAATAATAATTATTTAAAACAAATTGGATGAATCAATTAAATATATGTTATTATTTAAAATATTTATTTAGCACACCAAAACTAGTACATAAATATGTACAAGGTATTTTAATTGAAGTAACTAATATTTTAACGTATATTTAAGTTTTTTACAAACATAAATGAAAAAAACACATGTATAGAGTACCTAAACTCAATCGGCTTCCTACATTATAATTATTAACAAATAATAATAATTATGATTGTTAATTATTTTAAAGAATATCGTTATTGGAGATTCCACTGTTGAATACAAAAGATGACCATGACCAGGACCCTCTAAACTAGCGGTCGCCAAAGTAGTGGTCCGCGAAAAAAAAATTCTAATTGTATTTAACACTAAAAAATCCTATTAGTGGTCCGCGGAATTTAAAATTATGAATTTAGTAAACTCGGCGGGTAACATAGGCGACATTTCCCCCCAATTCTTTTACCCTTTCCCCTTCCCCTTGATATATATTCGATGCAAATCTGTACCGTTTGACCGATCGGACTCAAAATTTGGAAACGTATTCTTTTGGACTCGGCAGGTAACATAGGCGACATTTCCCCGTATTCTTTTTACCCCTCTTCCTCCCCCCGATAATTATCGATGCAAATCTGTACCGTTTGACAATATCTGAATCAAAATTTGGAAACTTATTCTTTAGGACTCGGCGGGTAACATAGGTGACATTTCTACCCTCTTTTTACCCTCTCTCCTCCCCCTGATATACTTTCGATCCAAATCTATACCATTCGAATCGAACCTTTGTTTCCCCCCAAAAATGTATTTTTGTACAACTTTTGTAATTGAATTTGTACAATTTCGAACTTCATTAAATAATTTGAGCATTATGTAATTTAAAAAAAATGACCTGTACCTTTTACATATAGATCTAAATAAGGTATGTGCAGAGAACTGAGAGGAATTCACAAATATTTGACAGCCTTTAATAATAATTTAGAATTTTGGAGTGTAAAAATAGTGGATTTTTACAAAGACAGAAAGAATTTTCAACTGGCGCTTGAACCCGAACGGTTCATCAGAGAAAAAACATAAATAGTGAAATTTATAGGAAATTGTATGTACTTTCATTTTGTCAATTAAGTCAATTATGAAAAGTTGGCAGATTTCGAGTTATAAGCAAAAAACCGCAAAATATCACATTTTTTTAACTTTTTTAATGTATCACAAAATTATGTCAGTAAACCTCGGTTCATATTCAGTACCCCCCTTAAAAACATATAGAATGAAAGAAATCAAAACTACTCCACAACTTTCCGTGCTTGCATCTCTTTTTTTGTAGAAAAAAAATAGAGATGCAAACACGGAATACGTGTTGCATCAATATTCTTACTATTTTCACAATAAGCTAAATGCTTGTGCTATGAAAATAGAACTAACTTCCTAGTGCCCTGGAATAGGGCTCGAACCACCGATCACCAGATCACTTGGCGAGCGACATGACTATTGCACGAAATAGAAAACAAAAAGAAGAATATTGAGTGATTTTAATTTTCTTCTGGTGGGTGTAAAATTTATATTTTTGATTCATATTTATCGATTACGCTCTTGCATCCAAATAGGATAATTAATGTTAGGATTGAACATCCGTATCCACTCAGTTGTCTATGAGGAGTCCTATTTTCTGGCTTGTATGATAGAGGTCAAGCCACTCACACTTTACATCAAACTCTGGGATCACAGAGGTTGCAGAGGATTACAAAAGATATTTAATACTTAGGGGCTCATGTAATATTTCTCTATCACTGTTGTCGTGTCTGAAGATCACAGTCTGCTTATGCACTACAGACTACTTGTCTTAAATCAGCAATCATGGGCATTGTTTAGTGCAATGTGCAGCGAGGCTCATGCGTATGTATTTTAAATTTTTGATCCAGTTTGTTATATCAATTTTGCAAAAACTGTAAACGACAAAATATGCCAAATCTTTGGTCGAAATTTTAACATTTTCGATAAAATAACTTTAATTTATATATGTAACTTAATGCACAAAATTTAGGTAATTTATACACTTAGTACATTAAACTTTTTGGACTAATTGTTAATCATGTTAATTGCTGTAATGCACATGGTCAGAGCAGGTACCTCTACACAAGCTTAACGACTCCCTGTTAAGAATGTATTGATTAATTTGATACAACACATTCAGGGTAGAGAAAACAAGTGCAATAGAAGCAAGTGTGTTAGGAAGGTATTTGTATCAGTTTTAAGTTATTTCTTCATTATCCATTGAATGCTTCCATTAACAATTATTAATGCTATTAAATATCCTACTTTCCCAATCTTCAGCATTTTTCTCCTAAGAATGTATTGATTAATTTGATACAACACATTCAGGGTAGAGAAAAAAAGTGCAATAGAAGCAAGTGTGTTAAGGAGGTATTTATATCAGTTTGAAGTTATTTGTTCACTATACATTGAATGTTTCAATTAACAATTAATGTTATTAAATATCCCACTTTACCAATCTCCAGCATTTTTCTCCTCTGCCTAATTATTAGGAGATCTTATCCATTAACCGTTTGATTGCCAATCGTCGACTTTCGTCGATTCGTGTTTTGACGAAGATTGCCGATCGTCGATTGCGTCAGTCGTGTTTTGATTCGCGCGTACGTGTGGTGTGGTGCTGCAGCGTTGGTAAATATTATCTTAATAGTTGTAAGATCGTAGTAAAACGTTTAAATTTCAGATTCATTTATTATTTTTTTTATTTTAGTTGATTGAAAAACTATAATGTCGAGCACGTCCTCTGAAATGTCTGAGCGGGAGCGACCAGGAAAGAATTTAAGTCGCTGTGTGGTCTGTAGTAATAAAGATGGTGCTGGGCTGCTTAGATCAACGACTATTTGTGCGTATTGTAAGAAGGGTGTCCACACGGCGTGTGCAGGAAAAGAAAACAGGCACAGTTATTGATTTTTTTTTGTTTTTCATTTTTTCTAAATAAAATACTGTATTCATTTATACAAGCGTTTTATTTCATATATTTCGATATTCTTTAATAAAACACCGAAAAAATAATCAAAATCCATGAAAATTAAAAGGATTTATGGGGTTTTAAAAAAAAATATATTTTCAAAAAAAATGTTTTTTTGGTGGCATTTTACAAGCAACTGTATGAATTTTTTGGCACTCAAACGGTTAATACTAACCTCGATATATTATTGAGTTGAAAAATTAAATTAAATTGTACTTTGCAGTAAGATTGAATGCCGTGGAGATGAGATCTCTCAGACGTATGTGATACAAACAATTTATGATAGAGTAAAGAATGCAGATATTAGGAATGAATGTAAAACTGATCTTAGCATAATTAATAGAATTAAAAAAGGGTCGCTCAGATGGTTTGGGCATATTGAGCGAAAGAATGAGTAAAGAATAGTAAGAAAGTTATATAATGCAAGTGTTGACGGCGCCAGAAAGAGAGGGCGACCGTGGAAGACGTGGCATGACCAGATTAACCAGAAGCTTAAACAACCGGCGAGCTTGCATGCGAATATGTATGAATGTGGATGAGGCGAAAGTTGTGCGTCAGAAGAGTGTGGCGCTCTATCCTCTCTTCTTACCCCTACGGCGAAACGGCGTGATGGTAAGTTAGTTAGTTAAATTGTACTTGGTTGATACATACTTACAGTACAGCCAAGTTCGCTCTGCTTCATAAACACGCATTGCGAATATTGCACTCGATCACATGTTTAGATAATGCTTGACCTTGAAAGCAGTATGCTTTACATTGCACAAATTATATATAAGATACTTTATTTCGTCTCTTCCAAGCTGTACAAGGCCCAAGATCGTAGAGTGGAGGAAGCATGTCTTTATAGAAGTAAATTAAAGGAACATGTTCAGGTCTGAACAACGTGGTCCTTTAGTTTAGAGAGAAATCTTAAAAGTAATAATGATTGTATATTGTTGCATGCAGCCCAAATTACATTCATTGAGTTAATGAAAATTAAAAACAGTGTACATACTAATTTCTTATCGTTGTTTCGCATGAAGATTCCAAAATAACCAGGGAATACGGTGAATTAAGTAAAATAATTTAAATACGATCGCATTATTTAATATTTCATTCTCAATTCTGTGAAAAAGATAACATTTAGACAAGGATGAACATAAGACCACCACAAGTAGCCAAGTTCTTTGTATACTTAAAGTAATTTGTAAATTCTTCCACATTCATAACAATAACTTTAAAAGTATTTACAACAAATATATCCTAAATGTTTATATTTCCATCAATAGAATGTTAATATATTTAAAATTCGCTTTAAAGCTCTCACCAAACGGTGCACAGTACATACTAAAAAAAATATAATTTAAGTACACCATATTTTCATTTTATTTTTGTGCAAATACAATCTATCATAATTTTTAATTGTCTTTGGTATACAATGCAGTCTTTAATATTATTTTAGTAATCACAAAAATTTCTTCTTTTAAATAGCACACTAGAACACAGCAATGGTAGCACCGGATTTAACCCCCCCACAACACAGTTGAAAAAAGTTGCAGTGTAATCTCATATCACATTGCCACAATGTCACATCACAGCTGCCGATTTATTTGGGTAATGTGGACAACATGACCATAACTCATACTCGGATCCACTTAAATGGCGATATCCTGTTTGTTTTCCTCCATCTCTCGCAACACCTTCCGGAACAAAAACACGCCGTCACCAAAATATCTATTGAGCCATCCAGGGTTGTCATTGATCTGAAATTATTGAAAAGAATATATATGTATTATCATTACATGCCAACAAAATATTCATATATATGTATTATCATTACATGAAAATAAAATATTAATATTACTATTCAAGATTTACAGATGTGGTATGTATTAAAAAAAAACTAAATATATATCTCCTATCCTAACATTTTTATCACAAATATTATCATATTACTCATACATTAATATATCATAATATTCTGTTATGTAATATTTTAATTTTGATTATTTTTTAATGTATGTTTATGTAAATGTCAACGTAGTAACTGCGTATTTTTGAGGTTATAATTGTTACTTGGCCATGCATATTATTAGTACATCCACTGTTTTCCTTAAAGTTTATAGCCCAGCTGAGTTTGATTTTTTGATATAGATATCTATAATCAATTAATTGTTTAAAAATGTTCTCAGGTTTTCACAGCCATTCAGAATCTTCTGTGTATAGTTTTCTGGGATATTCTGCCGTGTGTATGTGACCTCTCTGGCCGACTTTTCGGCCATGATGATAAACCCATCACCCAAGTTTTTCAAAAGTCATAGTTCCACAAGCATTTGTTTGATTGTCGTGGTGAACTGACTTGCGACTAATTATAAAAATATGAATGCAGTTTCATTAAAACAATCGATATAAGAAAGTGAAAATTTTTGTATTTGATATATAGTGTTCATGCGTAATGATAACTGAAATGGCTATATTAACTCTGTACTCATTGTGTATGACTAAAGTGCTGATGTAATTCTAATAATATAGTTCTGATCAAATTCAAAAAAATAAATAATAAGTGGCGAGACACGCAGATTATTTTAAAATACGTACATATATAAACTATTAAATGTGTATAAATTCATTATTTTTATAAGCGACTCAAGAATTAAATAATATGTGGCCCTCATAGCCCAGTGGGTATGACACTGGCTTCTCACAGCGAGGGTTCTGGGTTCGATTCCCGGTGATGTCACAATTAATCTATGCGATTGACTCAAGCCTGGGTGCTTTGCGATGTGTTTCGCTTCTGTAATTGGGCCTCTTGGCCTGTTGAAGCATAAATAAAATAAAAAAATATTTATGTACATGTTAATCAATTGAAAATTAGAAATGAAAAATAATTTTATGTAGACATTCAAAAACCATGCTAACCGGCTTGTAATATCCAAAATAGTGCTGCGAAATAACGGAGATTTACACGTATAAAACTCGCAGACTGCCGTAGGTCCGTTGGCTAGTTCTTCTTTCAAACACGCAGGCAACACTTCACCAAATACACTGGAAATGACGTTGTTATTATCGTCCAAATCTCTCAACTTTAATACGTCCCCAGCCATCTTTTCCAGCGTGTGCGGCTCCATCGGTCCGAGGTTATTGTTCAATATGTCCTCGGCAACATTGCTCAGTAGAATGTAGCACCTCCTCAAGCTCAGCTCAAACAGAGTCGGCGGAGCGATCGCCGGATACTTCTGGATGTCTTCATACTGCTCTGGCAACACTATTTCAGTGTTGGGAATGATGAAGTTGTTCAAAACTAAGATTTTGTTTGGCATCTCTTGTTTATAAACGTAGGGATATCCAAAACATCTGTAAAGAAAAATGTATTTATATTTATTTATTCATTTATTGTAATGAACAGACAGTCCAATAAAATAAAATACATAATATGAATAACATACAATACATCAGAATAAGGCCGGCGCCACTCTGCCTGGATCTTGCCTGCATGTCTTGCATGCGCTTGTCATGCGTTACCGGTCGACCCATTTGCTTTGCCAATTTTACGTGATGGAATAGACGCTACGGAAGATCCGCGCAGTGCGGCGCCGGCCTAAAGGTTATAGCAATTTAAAACAAAAGCAACAAATGAAAAGTAGTAACAAGATAAAGAGAAGATCTGGACTATCTAATCAGAGATTGTTTGAATCTACACAGACTTACACCAAAGAAGTCCAGATCCTGCCTCTTATGTGCAAAAGGTGTAATTTACTGTGAACAGAATTGATTGTTGTATCACTGTGTTGATGACAAAAATATCAAAAACAAATATAAATATTTTTAGATACTTAATTCCGTGCATAATAATGAGGATTACCCTTGTAAGTCTTGGATTTCAGATTCCCTTTAAATGTATGTTTCGTATAGCCTACAATTTGACATGTTATTCTCAAAGATTAGTAGTTTAAACCTATTTTAATTGTTTTAAAACTCAAAAATGTCTACAATATTTAAAATTGAGTAAATGGACCATTTACATACTATAAAATGGAAATAAAATTAGTGACTATTTTAAATAAAATGATAAAATTTATAACCCAGCTGAGTTTAATTTTTTGTTATAGGTATCTATAATCAATTAATTGTTTAAAAATGTTCTCAGGTTTTCACGGCCGTTCAGAATCTTCTGCGTATAGTCTTCTGGGATATTCTGCCGCGTGTATATGACCTCTTTGGCCGACGTTTCGGCCCTAATGATGGACTCATCACCCTAGTTTTTCAAAAGTCGGCATAAATGTTTGTATTTTACGTACAGTTCCACAAGCATTTGTTTGGTTGTTGTGGAGAGTCTGAAATAAAGATGGACTACTGTACCAGTTGTCCACATACAAGTAATGCCCTTTTCCGAAATAATCTTCTAATAATGTAGTCACAACGGCTCCAGAGGCACCCAGACACTGTTCGTCAGTTACGTCAGTACCGTCACCACAATATATAATAAAGTATATTGTTGTATATCCATATCCATATCCAGTTGTAACGTCACAAAGTACGAACATTTTTATTCCAAACCGGTGGCGCTTTGATTGGAAGGTATTGTTTAAATTTCAGACAACCTTTGAAAACTATCGTGCCCTCATCAATGCACAAGTTTTTAAAGGGCACCATTGTCTCTTTAAAAAGCTTACGAGAGTGATCAATAATAAGTTTTATTTTGTAAAGTTTATCACCTGTTATTTGTGAGGTCGATTCTGAGAAATGAAGCACGCTGAGCAATAGTTAACGATTTCTAGACAGTTTTTCCAAAAATGTCGCTAACGAGAAGAGGATCACTCGACCAGTGCTCCTCTACTGTATGATGCTTATTAACCGCAAAGAAAACATATAATTCACTCATAGATATACCCATCTACTACCCATCTGCGGAGTCTGGATTGTTCTGAAATTTCTCGAGTCTGTATAGTTGCATGATAATATTTGGTCATCTGATTCACAATTCCTTACATCTCGAGTCTGTATAGTTGCATGATAATGTCTGATAGGTCATCTGATTCACAATTTATAATATTTTGATTCAGAAAATGTGTGAAAAAGTCCAGTTCATTCGAATTTTCGGAAAAGTTAGAAGAAACACTTACACCAGATGGAAAAAAATTGTGAATGATGGGAATAAATGCCAACAAGTTAAGTTTGATGATATCGGATTTGATATATGTAATTGGTTCAGAAAGGGCAATGTCTTCATTTCCAGACTCCACGTTTTCATTACCACTTTCATTAATTTCACTAAAATTTTAGATTCCTCACTTATTTCAAAATCGTCGATATTGAGAAAATACTCCTTATTTCTTCATCACTCGGCACGCCATCAAGACATTTTGAATAATTGGATATATCGAGAAAAACTGAACAAAACAATCTGAATAAGTTTGTTAATATTAAAAATCACACATCACAAGTTGAAAAAAGTTATTAAAAGCACAATAATTGAGCCCTTGCCCGGAATAACGTTGTATCCAACAATACTCTCATTCCGAGAAAAATTGAAAAAATGAAACCAGTTACAATTCATTACATTTTATATTTTAAATATAACAAACATATAATTCTTAACTAATCTCAATATAAAATAGCGAAAAAAGGCAATTAAATTTGAATCTATTGTAAAAAAACATGCTGAATTAGTGGAAAAACGTTGTATTTGAAATTTTCACAAACAACGTTATTCCGCAAAACGTTTTTTATTTATTCTGCTTTACTTAATAATGCTTTTTAAAAGCAGCATGCTCATCTAACATGAATTCACAAATGTCATCGAGGTACTTGAGCTTAGCAGCCTTATTGGGAGTGGATTGGAATTCATTGAAGTTAGTTCCGGGCTCCCTAACTGCATGATTTTTTTCAAAGAGTTGGTAGAAGGCTATAGGAGGTCCATGATTCTAATTCTTTGTTGAAGCTTCTAGCTCTGATTGTGATTGATCCCATCACAATCATTATATCAGCTTTTACGGAACGATAAGTCTCTTGTACATACTATTACCTATCTCTGTGCGTTTGCTGAATATGGCGTCGGACATTCAATTTCTCAATACACAAGACGAGATGATTACTTTTTTAATTGTAATTCAGTAACCTGAATTCTGGTTGAATATTTATATTGATATTAAAATGAAGAAAACATACTGAATTTAAACATTTTTGGCTCAAATTCGACCCTACGAAAAAGAACGAGAAATTAAATAAACTTTTTGTATCGGTATTATTTTAAGTTACAATATAAAGAGCACTATAATGCCAGCATTATTATCAAAAAGCATTTCAAATATCAATATGGATAAATCAATTGAGTAAAATCGGTTAACTTTCGACAAAATAATATTCTCACATATGAAATTACAATATCAATCAAAACTGCCAAATCGTATACAACGTTATTCCACAAACATGTTCCGGCGGGTCAATTGCAGATTTGATAATATTTTTTCTGGATAAACACTCCTTTCCTGCATCCTTCAACTTATTGGCTTTGATATCTTTCCAGTTTAAAAAATTAAATGTTCGTTTTCTTCCTTTATTCATGTGAATTAAACCACGCTCCACAATATTGACGCGCAGCGATGCCATTTTGAGAAACAATGTACAACGTTCTTCCACAAACCAATAACTTTAAAATGCAGCCAGAAGCCTAAATATTTTTTTCTTGACATATCTACCTTAAACGATGCATAATAACATACCCAACATAACTGCATCAATAACTTAAAATTGACATTTGTGTTGGATGCAACGTTATTCCGGGCAAGGGCTCAATTACTGTCTAATCTTAATTTCAAATTGAATATGGATCACACTGAACATACTAAGATTACGCATAAGATGAATCTTTGTTTCGAAATCGATCAAATAAAACGTCGCGCTCCACTCGCTGCAACTAGCGTTGCATGGCTCGTACATACCGTTTAAGAAACACGCAGATGACTACGTTTTCGCAGAAGATTTGAACGACTAATCTGTGAAATCTCGCGACCTCCTTTCTAAGAGGTTCCTAAGAAACAAAGGATTATTATTTGACCTATTTTTAGACAAGTCGTTGATAGATAGTTCAAATTATTTTTCAAAGAAGGTTTGAGACTTTGCTTCAATACGGGAAACAAAATATTGCGATACAAAAACACACGCATCTTTACATGAGCGTGGCGTACGGGGCACGGATTAAACATGCGCACGAAGTAAACATGCGCATGGCGTTCTAAGGGTTAAATCATCATCACATATGTGACCTTTACAATCATTTATTAAAAACCCAGTGGTTAGTATTCAGCCAGTGCCCAATTTCGAGTTAGTACTTGTAAGATTATGTTACAAATAGAGTGGGAATTGTAATCAGGTAACCACTTAGACCTTTCTGATAAGGGAAGTTTTCCTCGCAAACAATAAAAAAATCATGAAACCAACCCAATATTTTGTGACCGAATCTGATGATCTCGTATCATGTGCAGCCACAGGGAGAACGGAATGTGTTGCAAGGTCCTGTTCCTCCAAAACCTGAATTCTGCTGCATAATAATTGGAGACTGGTCGTTGTGGTAAACAGATTAGCTGGTTGTCTGCAAAGAAAATTATCAAAGGTATCTAGTAAACTGTTTTGAAAAATATAAACCAATATAGTGAACAGTTATACTATCGCTGCTCATATAAATTACGCAGCAGCATTTTAATTTTTAAGTAGTGGAGAAATAATTTAAAAATTACCAATACTGCAAATAAAACTATGAGAACAACATTGAGAATAAGTAGGTACACTCGGATCAGTACAATTTAGAATGAATTCAATATGTAGATCTTATTCATTTTAAAAATCCTTACAGGAAACATGTAGGGTATCTCGTAGCTAGTAGCAAAAATTTTACAGGTGGATTCCTCCCTTGATAATGAGCCGAAAATGTTCAAGTAACCATGACACAATAAAAAAAAAAGGTTGCTTGAAAATTTTCTACTCATTATCAAGGCAGGAATCCACCTGTAAAGTTTCTGCTACTAGCTGGGAGACATCCTGTATTGACAGAATTTAGAAGAAAAATTGACGCAAATCAATTCACGAGCATGAAAATGATTGTGGAGGAAGAGATACAAAATTGCCTTCAAGAAGAAGTCTAAATCTCTAAAAGCTGTGACGTATAGTTTTTTGACGAAATGCGACACAAAATAAAAAAGGAACAAAAAAAATTAACCTAAAATAATAACTTAAAAAATATGTATGGGTTATGCAAATTTTATATTGTTTATAAATTGATGAATATTGTATTTGTATTATAACGCATGTATGTATTTACATATGCACTATTTTAGAAATAATAATTAATTTAAAAATTATCTAATAATTAAATTAAACATATATCAAATACCGCTAAATAATTATTTAGTGGTATATACCAAGTCGTGTTTTATTTAATTATTAAATATGTCACCACAAAGTTATAAATCGTTGAAGGAGTAAAATGTATCTGTTACCGGTGCATAGAAAATGCCCGTGAGTTTATGATATATATCTAGGATCTACAGTCAATCAGTGAAATCAAAAAATCACAAGACAGCAGAGGCTATTATAGTTCTCAAAAACACCTAAAATCCATCTCTGCATCTTGTAAAATCAAAATTCATCAATTAAATAACCTTTTGTGCCATGCCCACTGGACTACGAGGGCCGCCAGTAGCGGCGGAATAGGAACAATAATAATGATAAAATAATAATAATAATTCTTAATTTTAATGCTCCGTTATTCAGCGAATGGAACATATGCCGAAAAAAAAAAATACAGCAATTTCCGCGACATAAATTACATATCTACAACTAGTCTTAAAACTACAGTGAGTACGTGAGCAATAATATAGAAAACTTTTCTGTGAAATTAAACTTTTTATACATATTGAACCCCTAGTCCTCTTCTAGTCAATTTTCAAAAAGAAACCAAATAATGTGTGTAGTATAATAAACCATTATATTTTTCTTGTGCACCATAAAATATATTTTTAATGTAATATTTCATAAAGTACATATAAAAAAGAAATTGTACTTCTTCTGTGCATACGAATATGAATACATTACAACTAAATCCAAATACAATAATTTCATTGTCTGTCGGTCCGTAACACCTGTAACTTGCTGGAATTACAAATTTAGATAATTAGAGTGTAACACGCAATTGTAAAGCAATAAACCAAATTTTGTATCCAGTAGTTATGTCAAAAAAATTTTTGAACATCAATAAATTTTTGGATGCCTCAATGTGGTGGAACCGCTTAATGCCAAACTTTATTTTATTAAATTTTTTAGACAAAAAAGATTTTAGTTGCTGTTAATTCGAACGTTGTGTACACAATAAACTCTGAGGTTTATGTTATCCTACCGATCTCAAATTTATATTGTATTTATTTCATGATTAAAATTTCGCCATAAGTGTTCACACTACCGAGAGTTATCTCGACATCTACGAAACTCATCTTACAGTCTCTCATTTTATGAGTGGAATGGATATATATAAACTGATTCATATTACTAAGTGGATATCAGTTACAGTCAGTAGTTAACTCATAGTCAGTAAACACATCCCTACTTTGTAAATTAACATTCTTTGAGGTTAGGTCTTCTACTAATCAAAGGAATAAAATAATGTTTTAAGAATGTCAAGCCCATCCAAACACACGTTGCCAACGTTGGGTTCAAGGCGAAGATAAACATTGGACACGTGCCATATAATTTCATGCATAATGTGTGGAAACAAGAGAACTGTCTAAATTAATTCTACTGACAATAAAAACAGTGAATACACATTTTCCAAAAACAAATTAAATAGATTATAGTTAATGATGTTAATTACTTCATTTCATTCTACTTTTTGTCAAAAAATATCAAATATCAAGCATGTTTGCGATGTCAAATTTTCTTCTGTTTTGGCCATGCAAATCTCTTTACTCAATGAAAACATTAAACCACAACAGTAGCAACGAAATATTGTTAACGTAAATAGATACCAAAAAATGGATACAATATCACTTCAAACTGTAATCTGCACAGAGACTTGACATTTTGACAGAAGCATTCCTAAGGATGCATATTTCAATTGAGACATCTGTTTGTTCTTTCACATACTATAATATAATAATTAATGCCTATTATGTTAAATAATAGGCTTCCAATTTTACACCTACAGATGGCAGTCAGTTTGCTTCCAGCTTGACATGAAACATTATTAATATTTATTTTAGTGCACTTGTGTTTGTTAATTTTTAAAATTAAATAAGGATAAAAAGTTAGCCTTTCCTATCCATTAAAAAATAAATATTTTCCTCGCATTGCGCAATTATTTAATTCTAAATTAAATTCACATGCAATAGTTTAAAAATGTATTAATAAAAAGTAAAAACTATGTATAAACTGCTATTTATTGAACTATCAACATAATTCAAGGCCAATGATCCCTTCATCAGGATAGAATGTATAGGTACTAAAAAAAATAATTTGAAGTATAGACACTAACAAAAATAAATATGTACACATATCACACAAGTTTGCAGGAGAGCAGTTTGAAGTTTTATTTACATACATTTTATGTCATTGCTCGATAACTACAAAAGATTTTCCTTTAAAACTTGGGTTAGTTATTTAAAGTGGATACCTTTAAAACCTCAAATATAGTCAGCGCAGTACAACAACGTTTTTACACATGCTGCATTGTTCTACGATCGCAAATCAGAACCATTGTTATACCGACTTTGTATAACTGTGGTTAAATTAATGAAAAAAAATACACACTTTATATACCATTAGATGGCTTTTTTCACTTTTTAACGATCCAAAAAGTCAATATGGAATTTTTTGCACATCCGTCATTGTTTTATGATCAAGACGATATACGGGAGTTGGATAAATAATTAAGAACTAATGTGAAAACAAAACTTGGTAACCTTTTAAATTTGTTTTCACATTAATTCTTAATTATTTATTCAACTCCCATATATTTATTTTTCAATTAAAATTTTAAGTAGGTATGGTACATTGTATCATGATGAATGCACCATTGGCTCGAAACATGTTGATAATTCAATAGACAGTGGTTTATACAAAGGTTTTTTCTTGTTATTAATGTAAATAATGATACCACAAAGTCATTTTTTCAGTTCTAGAAGAATTTAAAAACGTTCATCATTCATTCAAATAACACAATTTTCTTTATTTCATCTTGCAAAGCCAAAAACACATTTCTAACAGAGATCAACCAATAAGAAAAATGTTAATTAATTTTTAAAATGTGCAGATCACTTTCAAAAAAGAATTTATTATAGAGGCGTACTGTACAGGAAAAACTCTGCCAATTTTTTGTTACCCTGTTACATTGACTTATCACTTCAATCTTTTCATACACAAGTCATTAACTTTCTTAAATGTTTTTACATTGTTTCTTTAAATCACTTCGAAATATGTGGGAATATTCTTAGTTTTTATCACATTTGTATGACTGTCTATTTAAAATGTGTAAATTAGAAATAAAACAATGATTAAAAAACAGAATCCATGCCAAATGCTACGTAATAAAGTAAAAATTAGACCACTGCTAAAATATTGAAAAAACTATTGCAAGGTAATTGTAATTAGGTATATATTCTTCTTCAAATAATTTAAATTTGATAATAAAATGCAATACCGGATATGAACCCGGTGAGAATTTAATGGGCAAGTTAATGTTATAGCTATTTAGTATCTTTGTAGACACTCGAGAAGAAATAGGTATGTAGGAAAAAAAATTCCACGCAGGGATAATTTTACATAAGTGTCAGAGACATGTAATACAACTTTTTCTGGTTTTACTTCACATTAAAAGATCCGTTGATTGGTGCAACAAATTTTAAAATGAAAAAATTGATTTCTTACAATTCATCTTATCAACACAGCGAAATAACCATCTCCATTATAAAACATTTTTACAAATGATTCATTTGCGTTGTTTAAACTATATATAAATTAAAAGACCATATGTACTAATATCAAAATGCATAACTGTGCTGTCTCAGTCTCTGATCCATAAAAACCATCCAAGATGTTTCGGTTATAGAATTTCATTTGTAATGCAGATATAAGATTATTTAAAAAATATACTGTGCAATACGCATGCTTTTATATCTAAAAAGTGAGAGTATTTGTCTCAGTAGATAAATTTAAAGAGATTTTGATGATAACGAATTTGTTTACAAACATTGACAACTGTCATAAATGTGGCATCTCCAAAACAGAATACAGCACATAATTATTAATTAAATAAGATATTTACCACAGACTGAGAGATATCGTAACTTCTTCAACTTGTTCAAACTCAGGGGAAGTTGTACTATAACATTATCATCCAAAATTAAACACTTCAAATTGTAAAGCCGAGAAATTTCCTCCGGGACGGATGACAGCAAATTCCCGCTCAAATCTAGAGATTTCAGGGACACCAACATACCGATTTCTTTAGGCAAAGATTTAATGTCATTGCCGCTCAAATATAAATTTTTCAATCTCTTGAACTGCCACAAGTCACGAGGAAAGTCTGTTATTGAATTCTCTTTCAAGTACACATCTGTTATTATCTCACAACGGTTTTCCATAATCTCTTCGGGAAACTCTTTGAAACCTCTGTAGTTCCAGTGCAGGACGGCCATCGTGTCCACGGGCACTCGCGCGTGCCAAGAACAATTTTTATCACCGCAGCAATCCATCATTTTCAACACTTAAAATGCTTTTTACATTCCCGAATGTCAGCATGTACAGATTGTACTAATGAGAACATGTTTATAGAGCAAATAATATCGCACTGTCGAGATTTCTTCGTTCAATAACGTGTTGAAACTGTTGGCATATCCCCAATAACTTGCCCAAGTCCCACTTTCCATATAGTTATTTTTACACGGAGCTTTTATGATAGGAACGTTATTTATTGTTAAGCAAGTTTTCACGACCATCAATGTACACAAAATAATTCAAAATATTTTAGTTGAGCGTACACAATCTAAACATACAAATATTTCTATAAATCTTAAAGTAGTTACTTTTTGAAGTCTTTCGAAATTTGATTCATTTGTTTTAATTCTAATATAGAATAGTGGAATTTCCGTGCCGTATTAAATAAATTAAATTCTCTTCAAGTAAAGGATGGGGCTCGAATGTTGCTACAAAAACAAATGTGAATAATTCTATTTTAATTTTTTTCAGAATACGTAGTGGTATATAATTTTTTTTAAATGAACAAGATTGAAGATACAGATGCGCTTATTGAAAGTATACCTACCGTGCCGCGCAGAGCTGCGCGATACTCGAGTATATATTCCGAGCCCAATTACACGTATCACTTACGGAAAGTATACCTTACTAGTACGCAAAAATCCAGTATATTTTCGAGCACCGCATACAAAAATAATAACTGGAAAACATACCTACTCCGCAAAGCTGAGTAAGCTTTCCAGGCGTGCGTTTTGTCCGCGCAGTTGGAAACTATACTCGATTAGTGGTATTTCTAGATTACAGATTCTAGATGCAGTCAAGCGCTTGTGATATCAGCAAACTATCTTCAGATCGTGGCTTCTTTAGAGCAATAGGTCCATTTTCGACTTTGGGAATGATAAAAAAAACAGCAGAGTGTGTAATGTTTTAGTAATGTTTATTATAACTTAAATTCTCCTGAAAAATAAACTGAATGAACATATAATACAAAGTTAAAAGCTAATTTATAACTTATGATCCATGGGGCCTGCACTAATATATTGTTAAATTTGCAATGAAAATAGATAAAACAGGCCTTTCTCCGGGACCTATGTGTGATTAAAATATGTAAGTTTTACTTTATTTTCTATTTATTTTTTTGAAAAAATATTCAGATACCTACCTATCTACATATTATTATTTAGACATAACTTTATAATAATTATAACAAATTTCTTAATAAAAGATGATTGTTACATCAACATTTATTGTTTGATTTATGCAGTTAAAGACAGGTTTTGTTAGTTTGCCCATGATATATTCTGTAGGTACAATAACTAAAAGATATACCCATTAAAATCCCATTTAAGAGATATTAAAATCTCATTTTTATAGATATAGTCAAGTTAAACTAATTTATAAGCATGTTTACAATATCTCATTCAAATATTCAAAAGTCTAAGATTAATAGTTCATTGATTTTGCTAAATGCGTACTAGCGTAGTATAGTTTCTGAACCTTTATATTACCCGATA
This sequence comes from Agrypnia vestita, assembly GCA_016648135.1. Lineage (NCBI taxonomy): Eukaryota > Metazoa > Arthropoda > Insecta > Trichoptera > Phryganeidae > Agrypnia > Agrypnia vestita. The sequence continues at coordinate 29,981 of JADDOH010003060.1, forward strand.
AGGTGAAAACTGTACTCGAGAATCGCGCATAAATCGAGTATACTTTCATGACATATTTTTTATTTTCGCTCTTGAAAGCATACTGCGCTAGTCCGTATGTGTGCGTACTGGCATAGTTGTGGCATAGTATACTTTCAATAAACGCGATATAGATAGAATACTGGTGGTGCAACTGTATCATGAACTGAAGTCTCCAATTTTGGTGCAGAGAGCATTCAGGACTCAAACAAATCGGGATGCGGTGAACTAATGTGCGAATTGTAGAATGGTTCAATTCACACAGTGGCACTGTCCAGAAGACGCCCTACTACAGAAATCCAACAGTTCGAACATCAAAATTACCGCCCCAGTGGCCCCAGCCATTGATACAATACTAGCATTTCAACAAGACAATTAGCGTTGAATACCTACAGCTGTCAGTTTCTGTTTCACGTATTTTGCACGAAGATTTTAATTTGTTTCCATACATAACTCAACGACGAGCTGCTTGAATCCAGAAGATGCACCAATTAGACCAGAGATCTACCAAAGTTGTTGTGTTTTGTTGAGAGCGATGCAAACTTCAAAAATTGCTTATTTATTTCTAACTAGGCGCACTTTTATTTAAACGGAAACATAAATTAGCAAAATTTTCGTATATGGGCCAATGAAAGTCCTCAAAACATTCACCCAGTGAGGTTGCATGCAGAACATATGACTGTGGTGTGCAGTAGGTAGGTATCTGCCAACCATATTATCGTCCCCTACTTTTTTGAAGAAAACGAACAGTGAATGGAGGAACATGCTGGAACATTTTTTTTCCAGAAGTGCGCCGACGTCGAATACCTTCTGGTTTGTGTCTTCTGGGGAATTATACCGTGTTTTTACAACCTTTAGGCCGGAAAGACACATAATACCCCAGAAGACACAAACCAGAAGATTCTGAGTGGCCGTGAAAACCTAAGAACATTGTAGAATACCTTTTCGAAATATATGGTTTCAACAAGATGGAGCCGGTTGTCAAATATCAAGACCAGTAATGGCGGCCATGCGTGAAAATTTTGGTGAAAAAATAATCTCACAAAACGCCGAATATCGTTGGCCTCCAAGGTTGCCTGACCTCACTGTTACAGATTTTTTTATGAGGATATTGTAAGCAATAGATGTATAAAACTAAGCCAAGTAATAAAAACGAGTTAAAAGAGATAAGGCCGTTATTGAAGCAATACCCCGGGCAAAATTAACAGAGGCAATAAAGCCATGTATTCACTAGGGGACAAATTGTCTCTCAACAGCACGCGCGGCATAGAGTCTACGTGACGTTGCAACGTCGTGCACTGTTCCGCCACGTCGCGCACAACATAGCGCGGCATTTCTACGTGCCGTGGCCACGTTGCCATGCGCACGGTACCCGAGCGTACTCACTGCAACATTCCGCGGAGCGTCAGTACTAGGGATGGGTCGTCGACATATTTACCGTCGACGAAACGAGACCGTCCACGTCTATCCATCGACGAGACGATCAACTAGTTGAATTCGTCAACTAGTTGACGCGTCAACTTCGTTACGCGGACGTCGCGGACGTTCTATCTAAACATCGGGACGATGGTCAACTGTCTACGGTTCGGCGCGACGCTGCTCGACGGCTATTTTTATTACGTTAATTCTTAAAATTTAAAGAAGTTCGTAGGAATATAGTTTCGGGGAAAGTAAAACCGCTACTTGTACTTATATGTAAAAAGAAATATTTTATTATTTGTTTGTTTACGCACATTATATCTTTTACATATTGTTTTATATACTTCTTTCTATATATAATAAAGAAAGAAGTAGGTACACACAACAATACCAGGTGCAAGCAGTAAAATATTAGTTCAATAAAAAATAAAATAATTAAACAGAATTGTTTTATTTTATACAGCGCAAAAATCACCGAAACGTCGCACGTGCACATCGCACAAATCAAGTAAAAAATAATAGATAATTAGCTTATTAAGTCTATCTTACCCTACGCATGCATTCAAATTTCAAGTCCTCGAATCGTCCACCGACCACGGCGTCCGCCGTCCACCGTCTACGAATTCAACTAGTCCATGCGATTAACGCAAACCGTCGACGCGTCGATGCAACGTCAACGGTTGATTTCAACTAGTCCGTCCATTCAACGTCCATCCCTAGTCAGTACCACGTGGTATGTTTACAAGTGAATACGCAAGCGCTGTATCTGTCAAGATGACAATGCGGGGAAACGAAATCGTTCTTGAACTCATCGAGCTGTATCGATCGAAGATCGCATAGAATGTCCGTCCTTCTTTCTCTTTGCAGTAAATAATTTCGCATTCTCCTCTTTTTTCTCCTCTTACTTTTCGATAAACTCATTAACATAAACAGATACGCGGCTGTCATCATAACCTCATAGGGCGATATATTTCCGCGACGTCTGGAAAACAATAATTATTTGCAAAAAGGACATTGTTTTTAATAATATTCAATTTACTACAGTAAAACCTCGTTAATTTGAAATTGTGACCCAAAAAAACATTTCGAATTGCGCGGAACCCCGTTTTCGCCAAATGAGATACCGGAGCTGTCATCGTAAACTCATCGGGTGACATTTCCGCTACAAGATATGCGAGTCCCGGTGTGTACACGTCAAATGACCGCGTCATTGTCCCCGAAACATGAGCGTAGATGTTGATGCGACATGCCGAGCGGAATGTTTCGCGATTTGTACCCTAGTGAATACATGGCTTCTTAAACCACAATGAGCAACGTCAGATGCAGAGTTTGCATTAACGGAGGTGGAGGACATCTAAAACAAATTATTTTTAAAAACTTATTTCTACTATAAAAAATTAATAAAATTCTTTATTTAAAACAATAAAGAAATAAAATAAAAAAATAACAGAAATATTTACAATTTGTTTTTGTAGCAACATTCGTGCCCCACACTGTATTATTAATAACTTAACATTTTATTCCTTATGTAGTAGGTACTAAGTCGCGATAGTCAAATAAAATTAAAAATTTGAAAGCAAAGCGTAAGAGATAAGAAGAAGCAGGGTGAAAAAGCTGTCAAAAAGGAAGGCATAGGTATATTTAACACTGAACGCAGAAGAAGAAGAATATTAAAAATGAAAACTTAGTTTATTAAATAAATAAACAAAAACAAAAATTTTGCAGTTCAATTATTAAGATTAAAATTAATCACATCAACCCGGTTGTATGAAGTTGGATTAAAGTAAAAGTTAGTTTAAAGCATAGATTTTTACGGAAACGAGTTGTTTGATTGGTGGAGAATGCAAAAATCTATACTTTAAACGAACTTTTACTTTAATCCAACTTAATACAACCGGGACTTACGACGGCTAAAGGCCGGTTGTTTCAAGTTGGATTAAAGTAAGCGTTCTTTTAAAGCATAGATTTTTACGTTCTCCACCAATCAGACGATCCGTCTTCGTAAAAATCTATGCTTTGATCGACCGCTTACTTTGATCGAACTTGAAACAACCGGGCCTAAAAGATCTTTTTAAACCTACATGCAAAAAATACATTCACAAATTTTAGAACACAGACATACCTAAAAATAATAATGCTGTTGTAAAATTCAGAATTACAATTGCATAATAATAACTATGCAGTTGTAAAACTCAGAATTATAATTATGAAAATGCAGACCAATTTTTATATTTCAAAAATATACCTTTATGAAAAAAGATCACATATCCACTTAAATTGTACCTCTTTCAAAATAAACTGACATTTAATTCCAATATGAATCAATTTTCCTTCAAATTTGTCTAAAAACGATTAAAAGAATGATGGACGACCAAAGTAATGACAAAAAGGCGATAAAATCCTTAGCTTTAATTAGATACATAATTATTTTACAAGATCTCATGGTGCTATATGGTGATAAGTACTTTTATATGTACATCATGGTAATATGTGGTTTTATATGTACATGTATGCTGTATTCAACTATGGATGGCCATAAAAATATTTTATGGTAGGTGTTATGGAATACTATGTATATACCTAATATGTTTTCTTCTATGTGAACATGATCGTGATGCACGCTATTAGGTGACAATATTTGAAAACATGTCCAATGATTTATAAATTTTTAATTTATTAGCAATTCCGATTTCATAATACAGACGTATATTTATAACACATCTACAACCTGTTCCTAATATAATTTATTTTATTAATATGAGTATGTATTGGTTCTGACCCATCCATATAGGTCTTATTAATTTAAGCTGGAACGCCATATCCACCTGCGTCAACCCAATAAAGTTTTCTGAAAGAGAAACTAAAAAAATATTGAAATACCTCCATTTTAGGAAATTAAACAACACGATAAATTAAAAGATTTTATGATATAATTGTACTGCTACAAGAAAAAAATAGCAAAAAATTCATTCAATTCAAGTTAAAGCAAGGTAGGTACCTATTCTAGGTCTATGAAAATACATGGCAGCGAACCCCAATATTCTGAATTGAGAACTACTTTTAGGGGACCTTCATCGAACTAAAGATAGATAGAAAACGGCTGATAACAATGATGTTTATTACCCTTAAATATTCAAAGAAAAAATGTTTACAAATCACTACAATTTACAACTGGGTGCGTTCATTTAGAATCGCTTGGCGCTCCAATAAATATACTGTGTTCATAAAACAATTACTTATAAAAAACATAATTTATAGAGAACAAATAACGAATTATTGCATTCGTTTCCACAACACCTATGAGGTTAAGAATGTTCTAAGGTTTTCACGGCCACTCAGAATCTTCAAGTTTGTGTTTTCTGGGGTATTATGCCGGGTATTATCAGCCCTGATGATGGACCCTGCAATGGGATCCGAAACGTCCGCCCGAAAGGTCGTAAGAACACGGCATAATACCACAGAAAATACAAACTTGAAGACCTATGAGGTTATATGTAAGGCGCCCTATAGGCGTAATCCTTGGTGTTGATTGATAATTTATCTATCATAAATATATAATTTTTCATTGTTTAAATTTTTGAACAAGAATTACTACAGTCTCTTAGAGACTGGCGTCAAGAATTACTGGGTCCAACCCTGATACCAATAGCAATATAATTTTTTTTTGAGCATTCTTCTTCATCGTCTTCAATTTCCAGTACCTAGTCCAAGTTTAGTCTCGGAGTCATTATCATCATTATTAATTTCAGTTTCATTCAATGTTTAAATCCCAATATAATCAATTGCCGAATTTCCGTGCTCGTATTTTTTGGATTTTGTCATATACTTATTTGTAACTTCGAAATGTGCGTGTGTCCAAAAATTCAGTTTTTAAGAATTTTTTCGACCGAAAGCTTTATTTGACTTGACTGTACTATGGATAGCGAGAAACACGACCATCGTCAACAATAGACTCTCTCAACCATCAATTTCATAGATATTTTTCGAGAAAAGAAATGACCTTTAAATGCTTATTATGGTTGGCCACGTTGAAAGCTGAAGATCTTTGTTTTTTATAATTATCTGTGTTTCTATCACGTCCTACTAATGCCTTCTTCTATTTTACTCGTAAACCTTATTTTTTGTTTAAATAATCAATACATATGTATTTGCATATTTCCAAAACCATTATGAAATGTGTCATACCTACAACATCACATTTTTATTTATTTAAACACGACATCCTTTATAAGCCTTGGTTTAGGTATAAAGAGTGATTTCAAACATCACGCGATTTCCTAACGTTCACCAATTCTAATAGGTAACACCAACCGACCAGTTTCCACCAGACTATAATATGATTAGACGATTGAAACACTCAGACTTCTACATCTACTGTGAAGAAGTTGGTGGAAGTATCAGCGTGTATTGGAATGATTTTCTGGAAAATGCCACAATACACGGTCTCAGATACACGCGAAAAGAGCATAAAAAATGGAGGTAAGAATTGAAAAGTAATAAATTAATAAATAAAGTAATAATAATAAGTAAAATAATTCAAGATGATTCACATCTTGTACGGCTCCATATTCACAACGTGAGTACCTACTGTTCTATTCCCCACTATTCCTGGATTTTCTTAAATTTCTCTGGTTTCTGCAAGGTTTCAGAGTTTTCCGAGTTCCCCGAGGCTGGTATTGTCCTGGTGGAAGCTCTTCTTTTGGTTTTCTTCATATTTGTCGGCTGATTTAACAACTGACTCCCTTAGATTCTTATTTTATTTTTTTATCATTTTATTGCAATGATCCGGTGATCGGTGGGTTTCTCCCAACAACGATTTACCTTTTAAAACTAACAAGATAGAAACAACGAATAAAATGTTTAAATTTCAAAAAAATAAACATAAAATATACATACCTATACTGAATCAAGTGCAAATACACATAGAAAAATAGAGAAAAATTACCATGAAGGCAGTTCACTGTATTTCATAATAAACTCCCTGCACGCCTCCTTGGTCTTCGCATATAAATTTAATCCAATCAATACTATTATATATCGTTGTTTTTTTCCCTGTAATGTTCGTTCCCCATAGTAATTTTTACAACTTGGTACAATATATTTACCAATATGTAAAATTAAGTACCTAATTTTTTAATGTTGACTCGCGTTGTCTGTTTACTTTCATTGAATGATACAATAATATTAATTTAAGTTAAAGGTCAAGTTTTTCAGCAATGTTTACTAGCTGTCCTATATAAGGACAGCTAGTAAATATACAGGTGTGAAACAAAGATGTTATTTTCGTTAAGTTAAGTTCGCGATGATGATGATCAATTTAAGTTGAATTGCACGATAAACTTATGCGTAGAGTATTTTATAAAAAACGATCAGAAGCCTTCGAGATGTGGACCTACAGACGTGCCCTAGGAATTTCCTGGAGAGACCACATTACGAATGAGGTGGTTTTCATTTGGATCGATGAAACCAGACACATGTTTCGAAAAAGCGTGCAAAATGGACAGGTATACGAATTGAAAATCCTCTACAAAATATTCTGGAGGGAATGGTCGAGGGAAAGATTGCCAGAGGGCGCCTTCGCGGTGAATATGTAGAGTAAGTGTGACAAATGTGAATTGTGCCTCCTACACAGAACTGAAGAGGACCGCCGGAGACCGAGCGGAATGGAGAAGAAGATGTGAGGCTTTGCTGCCAACCAATCCCACGGATTGAAATCTAAGAAGAAGAATCACAATAAAATAAATTATTCTGTTATTAATGTTCATAATAAAATTAATGCCATACGAAAGTAAACTAACGAAGTTGGGCTACACAGAGGACAGGGGCAAAGCCCCCAATTATATAATTTTATGGCGAGTGGATCCTTTTTTTATTTTACGAGCTTAACCGAACAGGCACTTATTTTATTAGTAGGTTCCTAACCACAGAGATTAATTTCTTTAGTCTGAAAACAATTTAAAGAAAGAGCGGTTCAAAAAATTGTTTTTGTTTATGAAAGAGGATATATTAATTTATCTCTGATAGCTTGAACATGGCTTGAACAGAGACACATTTTGGCATACACCAGTACAAAAAAACCTTTAAAACCTATTGTACCGTATACTGGGATACTCTGTGGGCCATATACACTTTGGAGATCCTCGCTATCTGTCACAGTCTCCTGTTAAACGATAATCAAGTGAGAAAAACACGAACTTCTTGAAGATTCTATTCTGATCATCGGTGTGTGATTCTAATTCTGATGTTCATCGCAGACGTGGGAAATCTGTCTTCGCTTACCTTAGCGTCCGACTTTACCAGTTCTAACTGGCAAAGAGTTCGGTTGCAGTTTATAGTTTCAGTTTGCAATTTCACCATTGACATATTATTTATACAAATCTAACGTTCTTCCAAAAAAATATTAAAATTAAAATGTGTGCGGTCATGTGGTGTGTATTTGTGGGCTTAATTGTATGTATATCTGTGTGTATATTTTATTGGGTTAATAAAAAATAATTACCTCATCTTCGAAAATGATTTCCTTTGCACCACTCTGATATTTTCAAAAAATGTTTTTTTTGCTTTATCTTATAGCTCGTTCTAAGAATGATTTGAGTCAACTCATACAGGAGCCCATTTCAAATTTTATCTTTGACGGAACAGACACCACAAAAGAAAAAAAAACTTAATATTGTGACTTCTCTAAAATATATTGGAAAAAAAAAAGTTACAATGTGTAAATTTCGATAATGTATGTAATATATACTCATAGTTAGTACATGCATATACTAGATAATGTATACATTACCGAAATATAATATATTGTAACATATACATACTTACATAAATTAAAAAAATAAATATTAATTCAATATGGTACCCTGAATTGGGTTTTTATATAATATGAAACATTAAGTGTTAAACAAATAGCATAGATATAAGTAGACCTCTTTCCATCTAAGAAAAACAATCTAATTAGTACTTGTAAGCCGTGCGTACGAGGCACATTGTTTCGTTGTGTTGGTGTTTATACAATACAGCAACAACAATGTGAAGTCGTACGCACGGCTTGCACATACTAATTCCACTGTCTTTCTTAAATAGAAAAAGGTCTACATTAGCAGGAATTTACAAAAAAAATCCAAAATTACAAAAATTTGCGATCGAAATATCGAAATATCGATCGATATAGAGCGTGGTATGTGCATTTTTTTAACGTATTACATTATTATGTATTTTGCTTTTTCTCGAAACTCCTTTTTAAGACATTTTGAGTTGATACCTCTGAAACTACTAAACTTTAGTTTCATGAATTCTGTAATTCTTTCAGGAAAAAAATTAAAATTGTTTTCAAACTTATATCATTTTCCCAAAAGATTTTTCTAATTTTTTTTCGATACGCTACATTACAGATATTTGGCCTTATTCTGAAGTAAGCAAAATTGCTATTTCTGTATCTTCATTGTTATTGAACAACCTTACAATGCCGCCAATGTTGACGTTTTATGTTTGACAATTTTAAAATTAATGAATTCAATTAATTAGAAAGTTATTCATAACTGTGAATAACTTAACGTTTTTTAGATTTTAGAGTTTTCTGATTGATTAAATTGATCAATTTGAAACCCGTCAAACTTAAAAAAGTCAAAATTGGCGGCATCGGAATGTTACATGTTACAACTGTAAAAAATTTTTATGATAAAAATTGTGAATGAAAAAATTACCCCACATTATCCATACTGATTCACAGAATATAATTAATATTTATGAATCTATTTTATATTTTTTCATCGGTATTTGTAATATGTGAAATTTCTTTATTATAAAATATTAAACCACCCAATTACCGTTGGAAAAGTGTAGATTTAAAAGAGAGACTTGCTCAAAAATTTGTCGATGAGATTTTTAAATATCTTTATTCCATTAATTTCACTTTAAAAATAAAATTCCATATGTAATTTGCCTTAGTTTATTAGTACACAAAACGCGTTACAATCCGACCGCTGGGCCTAGCTGCTGTGCAAGCGGGTCCCAAAAAACAAATAATTAAGCTGAATCTCAACAACCGTCGAGCTTACATGCGAAGATGTATGAACGTGGATGAGACGAGAGTTGTATGTCAGGACAGAAGAATGTGGCGCTCTATCCACTCTGCCTATCACCACGGGAAAGCGGCGTGATGGTAAGTAAGTAAGTAAGCTCAATCTATTTGCAATCTCTTTCTTATTTATCTACAAGGAATCACATTGTTTTTCAGCCAGAACTAAAAGTAACTTAAAATAGGTCTTGCGCACAACCCTACTCATGTACGTAAAAAAATATTTGAAGAAAGTTCCTGTCTACAAAATATTTTCAAAAAATAGAACATTTCTGAAAATCATTCTGACTGTTTTTGTTTACATGCGAGAACTGAATTATTTACTTTATTGGAAGAGTGACAGCTCGAATAGGAGTTTTATTTTTTTAAATAAAGTTTACTTCACCAATATATTTTATCAAAAACAAATCAATGAAGAAACTTCCGAAAGATTCTTAGCCTAAATATTTAAGCCTGGAGGCCTCCTTTACAGTTTTTATGACCAATTGTTTAGGTTTAATCAAGAAAAAAATATTGAAATCATTTATCTGATCTGTTGAATTATAGAGATATAATCACCTTCTGACGAGGAAAATCTGTAGTTGACTTCCTTAGCATGATATACTTCAGGGTCATTTGAAATCTGTGGAACTCTAGAACGCTAAAAAAACACCAATATGTGCTTACCATCACTAAATGTGTGTACGCTTATATGCGTGATCGTGGGAGTCATAACGTGTATAAGTATTTGTGCAATTGCTTTTTTTAGTGCTCACCGTTAGCTGACATCTGTGAAAAGGACTTATTACTTTTGGCTGATACTACATTGGTAAAAAATAATGTAATCTGCGAGCAGTTTTCATTTCGTTTTTTCAGAGAAAACATGAAGTAAGCACTACTTTCTTAGGAGAAATTATTGGAAAACGATTGTTGAAAATGTGATATTTGTAAATTGTGCAATACAGAAGCTAGCAGAAGTATTATTTGTTATCTATTATTATTATTATACTTAATTGAATCTTTAAACTCTCATGTCGACCGTTTTAGGAAAGGATTATAACGAAAAAACAATAAAATAATAATGTTATTTTTATTTCATTATTAAAAAAAAATCAATTTCTTCACATAAGTCAATTTTCAACACATCAAAAATATAAGCGAAGCCTGGAGCTGGCAGAAGAGGAACGAAAGTAGATTGAATGCAGTGGAGATGAGATCCCTCAGACGTATGTGTAGCAAATCAATTTATGATAGAATAAAGAATGTAGATATTAGGAACGAATGTAAAGCTGATCTTAGCATAATTAATAGAATAAAAAAAGAGTCGCTCAGATGGTTTGGGCATATTGAGCGAATGAACGAGGAAAGAATGGTAAGAAAGATATATAATGCGAGTGTTGATGGCACCAGAAAGAGAGGGCGACCGCGGAAGACGTGGCATGACCAGATTATGAAGATACTGGAAGATGGTCCCGTTAGAAACCTCAACAACCGGCGAGCTTGCATGCGAAGATGTATGAATGTGGATGAGGCGAGAGTTGTATGTCAGGACAGAAGAGTATGGCGCACTATCCTCTCTGCCTACCCCCACGGGGAAACGGCGTGATGGTAAGTTAGTTAGTTAGTCGAAAATATAAGACTTAAAAATTATTAATGTTTCATTGTCGACCCTTGACACTTATTTCCTCGTCCACTTTCATATTTGTTGGACCTGGACTTGTGGACGAGGCAAGAACTTGTTGGACCTATCAACAGAGTCTTCAGGTTCCTTTCTTCAGGGACGAAAATGTAAAGGCAGGAGTCAGTAACAAGACACAAATTATGGAAGGATTTGGGTCAGTATAAGGTGAAGAGTAAACTCCTACAGGTACTCATATCTCTGGTAATAGCCTGTATGAGGGAAGTAGTGCTTTTGTAAGATTAATGGGGCATTCACATAATGGACTGATATTGTAAAAGATTTCTCAGCTGCATAAAGTCACTTTTCAATTTTAACAAGTTGCAGGATTGGAAGTAGGAGCGAGAATGGTCACATTTTAAAAATAAAAACTATATCATATTGTACCAATGTAAATTAACTGATTAGTGTTTAAAAAATCCACAAGTAATTGAATGTTTCGGCGTTCACTTTGTGGAAATCCATTATGAACAAATTATTAAATAAAACAATGAACTTGTTTTTTTTCCCACTATTTTTTTTTTTGACCACTTGTTTCACTACATGTTTCGGAAACGTCCGTTTCCTTCATCAGGTGAATTAAGACTGAGGTATGTGGGAGTGGTTGTCTGGTGTGTGGGTTGTGGATTCGGTAGAAGTGGAGGGGGTATCTAGGTGGTGAGAGATCGAAAAATTATGATTTCTCAGAATATACTAATCATATTATAGAAAATAACCACACATTCAGCAATACAAAAATACACCTCCTACATAAACAGACATACGGCCTAAAACAAAATAATTTAGAAACACTTGAAATTCTGATGAAGGAAACGGACGTTTCCGAAACATGTAGTGAAACAAGTGCTCAAATAAAAAATAGTGGAAAAAAGCGAGTTCATTGTTTTATTTAATAATTTGTTTAAAAAATCCAATTAATTTGGTTTTCTTCCATTTATAGCTAAAAAATATTAAGTGTTCTTCTTGAAAAGTAAAGATAAAAAATACTTCATCTTTATCCTTAATATGTCCAAGTATCATCTAAAATCTCGCAACATCTTGTATAAAGAGAAATTAATATTGACTTATTTATAAAAAAAATTGTTTTCTTCGTTCACTTCTTCACTGTTCACAACTCTTATCTGCCTGCTCACTTGCCATCATTTGCATCAGGGAAGATAGAAAGTTATTTGACATTTATTTCATTAAAATGGAGATGTAGCATGCATCTTCGTGCGATCTTAGAGTCTAGTAATCGCAGATTAAAAACGCACCATATTCCATATGGAGAGAACAATAAGTAACAGGAAACCAGGACTCACTGTATTCCATATCTCTCGGGTTTTTTAATCACCTCCTACGCCAGTGGACTGTATAGAATGCATAAAATAATAGACTACGAGTCTCCAAATTTTCTTTTCATGGCATATAATTCCGTTCCGCCTTAAGGTCGTCGATTAACTGATTAACAATGGGCGGAAAGGAAAAGGGAGAGGGAGAGAGCACATAAACTAATTTAGTTTAAGGTAAACATTAATAAGTCCGTTTCGTTCGAAATTCGTCTCACATTCGGTATAGCCGAACTTCGGCAACTCTTACCGAACTTCGTCTTCGGCCGAATTACGTTTAAATCTGCCGAACTTCGTTTAAATCTACCGAACTTCGGTAGCTTTTTAATTAACTAGCTTTTGCCAGCGACTTCGTTCGCCTAGACATCCTAAACCTATTACTGGAATAAAAAGTATACTTGTGCTTTTGCAGACAATAATCTATCTCCGTGCCAAATTTCATCCAGATCCGTTTAGTTGTTCTGGCGTGATTGAGTAACAAACATCCACCTATCTTTCTATCTAAACTTTCACATTTGTAAATATTAAATATGTAGGGTTTAAATAAGAAATGGAAAAGCGTAAAGAAATTTAATTAAAAATGAAATCTAGACAAAGTATTGATTTATAAGTAATAGGTAACGTGTGAATGGATCATGTTTTTTATTCTATAGAAAAGAAACAACATCGAGTATCAACAATATATATGCTTTAATAAAATAAAATAATCAATTTTAATATATAATATTCTATAACAACTATCCAAAACTACGTTGTGCCGCTTAATTAATTAAAAAACACACGGTAAAAAAACAATTACACGTATTTTCGTGATGGCGATCTGACCTTTTCATCGGGCAAAAGCGCGCGAAATTTAACCGAATTTCGACTTCGGCACATATTTAAACCGAATATTCGGCCGAATTCGACATTTGGCAGAACCCACATTCGTTGCAACACCAGTAATAACACATAATCGAAGTCTTTCGAACATTTTACATGAATGCGGAATTGACTAAACTATTCCGGATTATTAGAATAGAAGAAAGCCACGAATGATTATAAATACCCGGCGACATCGTGCGAGTGTTAGGGATGTGTAACGTTTTTGCAAATACACAGATAAAAGCGAACCGTGCGGCAGCGTGGCTAGCAGTGTCACCAAGCAAAGATATTCAGTGCGAGAGGTGCGAAACGGAGCGGATCTACCTAGCGATAGACAAAAATGCAACGAAGTTTAGCGAATTAGTGAGAACCTGTGTGAAATATTCTAGAAACAATTAGTGTGAATTTAAGAACGATAAGTAGTAAATACATTTTTTTGTGATTTTTAATGTTTCATTTGCCTCCCACAGCCGTGAAAATATAATCATTATTCTTAAGGAATCATAACACATTGTCATAATTTTATGACAAACTTACAATCGTGCCCGCGCTCCGTGCTGTCTAAACCGATTAACCTGAGCGTGCGACCACTTTGCGATGTTACCGTGTGGGGTCAACGATCCGTTTCCCCACGTTCCATAACCACCGCTGATGATGATAGTTCGCACGGGAAAAATACCATCGGCCGATATTAATCACCAGTAACACGTGTTTGAAGAATACTGACATCGAGCTTTGCATGGAGAAGAAGTAAACGGAGCGAGGTTTAAAATATGATGATGAAGCAAGATACACCCAGTCATCAAAAATACAAAATGCTAACACGATGGTTTACACGCTCGCGAATTTTGCGGATTCACAATCTCACCTCAGACAAAGAAATATAAATATGCTGACGGCCTCTTTCTCACAAAGGTTTTTGTACACGTCTCTACATCAAAATCTGGATATAAAAGACGTTGTAGCAAAGTACCAAGTTAGTTCGTTTCCCTCGCCTCAACCACGAGGTCACGCTCCCCGACGACCGCTACTCGCAGCATCACCTAGCTATGTAGCTCGTCTCTCTCTGCGCCATACGACCAATCTCCAACCTGCAGTAGCTACGACATCAAACACAATCGATACGCCGCTCATCTCATTCCTCGCGTCGCCTTCGGTATCCAATCCATCAATCGTTGTCAGCCTCATCGCTCCACTGTCTTCGCAATCTCATCAGTCATCAGCACCATTTCCAGCTCACAGCACCATCTTCACCCTGACCGTTTACTGCATCCACTACGCACGCGACCAGGAACAGAGTTGCAACCCCAGACACACCCTATCAGCTGGCACATCGATGACCGCCATTATCTACCAAGGTCGAGCGAAAAGCACACACTGTGATTCTGCCGAAAATAAATAAACACCATAAAACTGACCGCGGCTTTCTGTTCATATCACTGTCACTCACAAACTGGAGACCCCGACGTGAGAAGGTCACCCCGCACGGTTATAACATAGACGTGTAATTAATCGTTGCTTCCAGAATCGATAAATAAATATCACAATGTTTGCAAACATTTCAGGTACTTGAGTGAGTCTTGGCTTGGCAATTTGGATGAGCAGTCTGCTGTGGTGCAGGTATTCACCGAGCCCCATCATGTCGACTCTTCTCACATCTCACTACCCTTCCTCAAAATCCAAATTCTCAGCTGTCACCGTGTGCGATCAGGCTGTAAGACCCAGACAAATGAAAGAATTCCTGGCTAAGATGTGAGTACCTACTTCATTAATTCGTTAGATATGTGTTAGTAAAAGAGAATGAATGTCAAAGGTTAATATTATTGTCATTTAAAAATCCTGTGAGTTTCAGATGTGTCGAATTAATGGAAATAAAGTGTGTTAGCGCCATAAATTAATTTGTGAACTAGGAAAAAGGTATTCCTTCTCTCCCAGTCCCTACCCATTCCCGAAACCAAGCAAGTACTAGAGCCGCTCCACTTTTGAAAATCGAAGCCGCCACAATACAGAAAAACAGCTGCAATCGCAATAGAAAAAATGTCGGAACAGAAAAAGTGACCGCATAACTTTCCGCTGTGAACTACCGCAAATTGAATCAAAGATTTAATTCTTGACGCGAGTGTTTTACATTGAAATTAACGTGAAACACCTCGCTGCTAGAAGTTTGGAGATATAGAAGAGGCAAGAGGAGAAACGCAAAATCGAAGGAAGAAAGGTGAGTGCTTGCCTTGTTCCCAATTACCCATCACAATATCTCCCAACCATATGGTCCTTCCACCGGATATACCCGCTTCCTAGATTCCGCTTGTATCTATCGTGATCGCCTCAAAAAACAACCGCATACGCCGACTTTGTTCAATTCAAAACATTTCGTTAAAAACGATTATTTATATTATAACGCTTATAAAATCACTTGGCGTAGTTACTATTATATTGAAAAAATATATTCCCGTTCGTCATATATTTAACTGCGTGAAGAATAAATAAATATACTACCTACAAACTCGTTTGAAAATTATTAAAATTGTACGTATGTACACAAATTACACGCTCGGAAACACGGAGAACGCTCGGTAATTTCCGCTCGGTTGACGGAAAAACCCGAACCCGAAGCACGTTTAAAATCAAACGTCGAAGTATTGTTGTTTATTTCTATTAGAAACGCGTATTATTAATAAAAATTATCAAGATTTAAGATTTTTCAAAAACTAAAGCAGGGTTGTTACAACTAATTGCAACTTTTCATATTATAAAAATAATATTTTAATTTATTTAAATTTCGATTAATTCTACAGTTTTTAAAAATAATTACAATCAACACATTTCTTCAGTGAATTTTCAAAATGGCTACGCGAAACAAAGACAGTGAAATAAAAAACAAGATACGGATTTTACAAGCTAAAAAACAAAGTTTATTTTCAATGTTGCAATCCTTACATGACTTAAGTAAACAAGTAGATGAAGAAATAAAACGAGATCTATTTCTCATACGCATACAGTCATTGGAAAATACTAGAAGAGAATACACTGAAGTAACGGACCAGTTAAATATAACGATACTAAGCTGTGATTCTACATATGAACCCGATTTCAAAGATCTCTGCGCGTTCGACGAGTTATATTGTCAGATAAAAGCGATACAAGTAGGGCTTACAAAATTAGAAAATCAAAAACCGCTAATAAATAATTACGAAAAAATAAATAGCAAGCTTCCGGCATTAGAATTGAAAAGTTTCGATGGTAATCCAAACCAATGGGTTTTATTTTACGAAAATTTTAATTCGCTAATTCATAAGAATCCGCATCTGTCAAACGCGGAAAAGGTACAATACCTTGTCGGAAAACTTACTGGTAAGGCTTCATTGGTATGTGCAGGTGTCCCGCCTATTGCAGCTAATTATGAGATTCTCTGGAAATCGCTAAAAAATAAGTATCAAGATAAACGTACTCTCGCCACGTTATACCTAGAACAAATTTTAAATTTCAGGGGTAGTCAAACTCCCTCGCAAAACGCATTAGACACGTTCTTAGAAAAATTCTATTCCGCATTTTCCGCATTGAAACAACTTCAATTAGATGATCTAGCTGACTTTACGTTTACACATATCGCGTTATCCAAATTGGATAAAGAAACTGTAACACTTTTTGAACAAGCAAAACGCCATGAAAATATACCGACATTTGAGTCATTGATTACCTTTGTGAAGGAACAAAACCGAATATACACGCTTCGTAACGCAGGGTCTTTACAAACTAACACTTCAAATTATAATAAATCTTCTACTTCGCAAGTTAATAAAAATTATAATAAAAGGCAAAATTATTCTGCGCAATCATTCGTTGTCAATAACAGCTTTCCTAAGTGTCCTTTTTGTAAAAACGATAATCCTCATCCACTTTATAAATGCGATAAGTTTCTTTTTTTAAATTCTCATCATAGAAATGATTTCGTGAAAAATAATAATTTATGTTTTAATTGTTTGGGCTTTCATAGTGTGAAAAAATGTAAATCGCAAAATAGATGCGCCATCTGCCAGCGAATGCATCACACTAAAATTCACATAGAGTCTTCGATGGCAAACCCACGGTTATCATCTAATGTTAATACGTCGCTTAACCGCTCGCGAACACATTCGCCCGCCCCACAATCACAAACGGCAAACGCAGCCGTCGCTTCCAATTTTCCACTCTCTATGCATAGCAATGTAACGTATAACCAGACGCGTCCAAGCTCTTCTAATTCGATTACTCTGTTACCTACTGCGGTAATATACGCTTTAAACGATTCCGGCAAAAGATTAAAAATCAGAGCATTGTTAGACAGTGGTTCTACAAGTCATTTTATTACAAAAAATTGTTGTGATCGCCTTAACCTGAATATTTTAAATTCTCCAGCAACAGTCAGAGGCATAGGGAACTCTGAAAAGCCAGTATTTGGCCTCGCTGATTTGACAATCTATTCGCGCTTTGATGCACGCTGCAGATTCAAAATAAACGCACGTGTAATCAGCACTATATCGGATAAAGTTCCAAACGCTTATGTGAACATTCACAAACTACAACATTTGCACGGCCTACCCTTAGCTGACGAAAATTTCCATACGCCCGCGGATATTGATCTTTTAATAGGCAATGAACTATTTCCTTTCTTGCTGGGAAACCAAAAGGTGATGTCATCCGACTCAAATGCAGTCGGGATACAAACCTCGTTTGGCTATGTCATCATGGGAAAAGCAGACTGTGTCGTGCAACCGATTGAACGCGCCCTACACGCAATAGTTGACGAACCTTCTTTAGAAAATTTAACGCAACGCTTTTGGGAATTGGAAAATGTACCGATTAGAAAACATTTAAGTCCTGATGACGCAGCTTGCGAACGAATATTCACCGAAACTTTCACACGCGATGCGACGGGACGTTATACTGTAGCATTACCATTTAAATGCGAACCAACGGAAATTGGTCGTACAGACACAATTGCTAAAATACGCTTTCTTCAAGTGGAAAAACGGTTAGATTCTATTCCTGATCTACGCAAGGATTACAATGAAACCATTAAAGATTATATTGACAAGGGTTATATCAATGCGATTGATAACCTCGCACCCGGTCCATGCTATTATATGCCACATCATGCTGTTTATCGCCCGGAAAAATTAACTTCCCGCACGCGAATAGTCGTAAACGCTAGCTGTAAGTCAAGTTCGACTAAATCACTTAATGATCTGCTATATATTGGGTCAAATCTGCAAGTTAGCATCTTTGAGTTACTAATAAATCTTAGGCTCTTCCCGATTGCGCTCTCAGCAGACATCGAGAAGATGTATTTCCAAGTTAAATTGAAACCAGAACATCACCGATTTCAGCGTATATTATTCAGATTCCATCCTAGCGACCCGATCCAAACTTACGAGTTTAATCGCGTTTGCTTTGGGATTTCGAGTTCGCCATATCTGGCAATGCGCGTCATAAGGCAACTAGCAGCAGATGAACGCTCTCGCTGGCCCGCAGCTGCATGGGCAGCCAAAAACACTTTTACATGGATGACTACATTTCTTCTGTCGATACGGTTGACAACGCTTACCAACTTCATAGCGATCTAGTCCAGTTATTCAAATCTGGTGGTTTCCACCTAGGTAAATGGGTCTCAAACAGTACCGAATTAATGGAAAAAATTCCGCTGATCTCAAATTGCCGAAGCTCGTTCAATTTGATGAAGAGGCTTATACACAAATCGTAGGTCTTCGATGGAATCCTACCGATGACGCATTCCTATTCAAGATTAACACCGATGTGTGTCAATCGGATAGATGCACCAAGCGCATAATTCTCTCCGCAACTGCTAGACTCTTCGACCCTCTTTCTTTGTAAGGTCCAGTTACCACGTTATTAAAATTATTAGTTCAAGAGTGTTGGAAGCAAAATCTTGAATGGGACGAAAATGCTCCAGCTTACATTGAAAGTCAGTGGCAACAGTTCAAGTCAGAACTTCATTTACTCGAAAAGTTAAAAATACCCCGTCACGTAGGTATTTCGCAGTCGTACTCAAACTCGTCGGTTTTGCCGATGCGAGTGAGAAGTGTTATGGCGCAGTGCTATACATTCGAGTAAACAACAAAGAAGATGAAGTACAAGTCACATTGTTATGCGCAAAGTCTAGCGTGGCTTCACCAAAATGTGTATCTCTTGCAAGGTTAGAACTCTGTGCGGCGCTTCTTCTTTCAAATCTAATAGCATGCGTACGAGATATCATTTGCGAACGCGTTCAGTTAAATAAAATCTTGGCATT
>JADDOH010003061.1:0-123065 GCA_016648135.1 Agrypnia vestita
AATACAAGTCAAATAAAATGTCAGGACATTCATGTCAAAACACTTTTCACTAATAGTAATCAAGATAGGAATCTACTTGAAAAGTATTATTTATAAATTATTTTTATTTTTTAACAAACAGACCGTCGACAGGTCATTAATGATCCTAATAGATGATCCTAAAGTGACATTAGAGTACAAACTATGAATATTTTGTGAACCTTTGAATATGATATAGTTACACAATAAATTTTCTACGGTTAATTAATAATTAATAATGAAAAATAATAAATGATAAAATAAATTGAGAATAATATTCAGACTAACGCAAATCACTAAATACAATTTTAGGAATAAGTTCCAGGTTAATAAGTATTTGGACAATACACTTTTTATGATAAATAGAAATAAATATGTTTTAATGATAGAATGAATTGTAAATAATATTCAGAAAAAAAATATCGCAAATCAATAAATGGTTCAAGTTAAGTTATGTTGTTAGCTCTGTTACACCCCGATAACAATGTAAATTCAACCAATAAATAAGTTACATCATAGAACCTCGTTACTGTGGGATGCAATTTAACACGTAAAAGAATATTATTTTTGATGGGTTATAACTAGTAAATAATAAAGAAGATAAAACATCAGAACAGAAACGGGAGCACAGAAACGAGCGAATATAAACAGAGTAACAAGTAGCTTGTTGGTCTTGAGGTTAGGACTCTTCCCTCGTGATTCAAAGGTCGCGGGTTCGAACCTCACCTCATATCAGCAAGTTAGTCCTATTTTCATAACACAAGCGCTTAGCTTAGTTTGAAATTAGTAAGAATATTGATTCCACGTATTCCGTGTTCGCATAACTATTAAGAAAAAAAAACGAGTATAAAAAGAAATTACAAAATAGTGATCAAGTTAAGTTTGTGTGCATAAAAAAAAATGCTGTAATGTCTTATGAAGTATACCGGTATCCAGTATTGAGGCCTTTTGTATTTGGTCTACATCCAGTATTTGGGTCTCTTCTCCTGTTAGTGAAGGTTTTTTGAAAAAAAATTGCAATATTTTTAGATCAAGCTTCGTACTTAGACCCTAATTCTCTATGTAAGTAATGTAAGGTCGATGGTCTGCTGAAAATCTGGACAATTAATTGCTTGTTCGATAACAAAATCGAAATTTCATTCATTAAGGTATTTTCAGCTCGCTCCTTCGCATGCCCCATGGTCGAGGGTAACAACCCCATCAATAACTCCGAGTGTAAAGTTGGGCCATCTATCTCGCAGGCGGTATTTCCATCCCCAAAAAAACAAACGAAAGCACACACATACGCGATGCGCGTCCGAACGTTGAATATAATTACTAATCCGAGAAGCGTTGAAGCAGATTCACACGTGAACGCGAACATTAACCGAAAACATCAAAGTGACATTTTCAAAAGTTTTTAATTCAATTTAAATATGTCTGGACGCTAAATGGTCACTGTTACAGACCTAAGGAAAACAGACAAATCAAAACGTTGGATTTTTACAAATGAAGAGCAACTAAATAATGTATATTTCCTCAAAAATTAGGTGATACTTTAACCATTAAAACCTCCTTGTGCGATTTGTATCTTGCGCATTCTAGTCTCGTTACGGTGTGATCGTCTTAAACGGTATTTATTAAACTGCACGTTAACTGGAAACGGAAACGCACGACGGCCAGCACAGCCGACCACAATGTCAAGCAGCAAACAAATAGCAATGGCCGCTTAGTGGCCATCAGTAACTGCGCAGTGGCCACTACAGTCCGCTCAGAGGTCCAGACAACCTCCCGCAGGACCTGTCTGCGTCTGTCTATTAACTGCTGGTAACATATTAATTTATTAAAAATCCTACAATAGTGAAATTAGATATCAAAAGAAAATGCCGAGTTTCGATGCGGTAATACGTATCCTAATCATGAGTTCGCGCTTTTTATACCTACAAGATGTTAACAGAGCTAGTGCACAATACCTAACAGGTAGATTCCTATCTAAATTATGTGCTTAAAGTGTTCATTACAATATTTTTATATATTTTTACTTTAACCTTATGCTGTATTTTAATAATATTTATCGCTACCGGAATCAACAGATGTCTCAAAACATTTTTTCAAATACATAATGATTTATGATGTTTAAGGCTGGATATTCACTGCAAATGCATATTTCGAAGTTTTTTAACGAATATGTGGGTTATTATTGTTCATTTATATCAGAATATATATTCTAGACTGCATTTTTTAGGGCAATAACTTAAATAGAACCTTTATTATTATATAAAAGTAATTAACTGAACATTATTTACAATAATAAAGAAAATATAAGCATTAATCGACAGGCCGCGGCCAAAAAATAGTTTTTAGTTTCCTAGGCGGCGCAAAGCTTTAATAAATATTTATATGTACACATAATATGTTTTTTTATACGTATTAAGTATACTTCATTATCTAGAATCCGCACTAGGTAAATTAAGAAATATTCAATATTAATAAAGTTATCATGTTTTAAATTGGCAAGAAATTTTTGCGTTTTTTCTTGATTTTTAAACGCTTTTTATTTATATTAAAATATGATTTTAAACAGTAAACTCTATTTATTCCCGTATTTTGAGGCTTGCTCACTAAATAAAAGTTAGTTTTTTTTAATTAGAACACCTTAATTATTATTTAAAAATAAAAATTCTTATGAGCATGAAATGTGCAAATAAATGACGTAATATAAAACAGAATGCTGTTGGCAGCGGCGTCACTTATTGGCATCAAGTTATTGCTATCATAAAAGTTATATTTAAAAAAAAATTCAGTCTAGAATACAGATTTTGAAATAAATGAATAATAAAAACCCACATATATATAAAAAACGCCGAAATATGCATTTGCAGTGAATGTGCCGTATTTGGCCAGCAACTCAAATACAAGCCAAAAATTTAAAAATTAGTGTCTATGGATAAGTTTCATCAAATCGAATCAAACCACAGAGAATACAATTGGGATACAGCACAGTAGTTAGTTTGACCTTTTCGTAATTGTTTCTAAATTTGCAAGGACGTTGTAATTTTTTAAACAAGTCACACGTAGTGGAACCAGCCACAGAACCAGACGGTGTAATAAGAAATTTATTTTACAATATATTTATAAGTATGTTCTAAGAACTAAGTTACTGGATTTTGTACACAGAGGGATAATCATAAATTAAGATAAATTATGGATGTCTCAAAGAGACGAAGCTATTTATACAGAGCTAGTCCGCAATACTTATCAGGTGGTTCCTTGATTATGAGTCGAAAATGTTCCAGCAATCATAACCTTATATCAATAGTTATGGAGATAGGCAATATCAAAGTTTGAATTTTTTTCAATATTATATTACATAGCAATGGAAACACGTACAATACGTACACCATTTGTAGCCCATTCATATTATAATAAGATAATATAGCAACCCTTAGATGAGTGTTCTATTCATTCGTGCATTCCATTTCCGAAATAGCCAACGAGATGAAAGCGGTAATTGAAGCCAAAATTTATATTCTTTTCAAAATGATATTTTATTTTAATTAATGACTATTTCCAAAACCGTTGTTCCTTGCCTTTCATATCCTTTGAAGAGAAAAGGCATGGGAAGCCTTTGATAAAAGAACTTTCAAGCTGATAAAATCAAAAATACCTTAGGGTATAAAAAAAGGTGCGCGCGCATACAAAATACGTGTCAAATCAATATTATTACTATGGTGATTGAACACTTAGCGTATTCTTGTCGTAACAGGTAGCGAGTCCAGTCAATCAGAAGCTAGAATGCCCCTTGCCACGTATTTAAACATTCCATCATTGATCGTTGAACGTGTAACAAGCGACAGTCGTGTAAACCGTTTCACCAGTAAATATTAACACGTGTCGTGGCTGCAGGAGGAATTAATGAAAACGCTGGGATTTAATACAGGATTTATTGAATACCGATTAATTAATTAAATTAACGTACAAGGTCACTTATCGCTATTTAATGTAACGCTATTCCTTGTATTAAACTATCACTCGTAAATAAACACTTTATATTCGCTTTAACACTATTTTCACTGTTCACTAGAATATTCCATCAATTTCCGCACTTATTAATTTCGCTTCGGTTTATCTCGCTACGTAAGAACTTTATAGAATCGCTGTCAAATTACCGCTCGCTTGGCAACACTGGCTTCTCGCCGCTACCGGTCGCTTGGCCGGCCTGACCCGCCGCCCGCGGCTACCTTCGCTTTGTTATCGCCTGTCAACGCGCACGGAAAATAACTCACTGGTTACTCCCGCGTATCGTATTTATATTGGCTAATGCTGTTATCGAAATTCCGAGACGTTTCCCGCGTTTTCGAGAAGTTCGTCTCGTTTTGCAGACTTTTGGAGATGTTTCTCGAAAGTCGGAGGTGATTTCAGATCCTTCGGTAGTATTGTGCCAAATTCAAACAACTGTCACTTTGACAGAAATGCGTGATTCTTTTTTTTTAGCCTCGTTACAATATAATCAAAATAAGTTTCTGAGACATCCTCACATGAGAGAGTGTGGGAATTATCCTTGGCTCTGCCTAAGTTTTTTCGGGGTATGCTTGACTACATTAATTTAGATTCTCGGAGGAATGTGTATTCGATTACGCATTTTTATCAAATTTTCGTGGTATGATCAATAATCCTAAAATTATGTGCATCATTGGTTTGCATGTTTCCGATAATTACCTAAGACAGCGTCAACAGAGACTGTTTTATATTTCAATACACAAGACCAACCAAACACTGTAATCCCCAGACTACACTCATTAGGGAATGAACATGCAGAGGCGGCTGACATTTTTGCTGATAATATAAGTGTGTATAGGACAAAGTTGATACAATTCTTTACATCTCAACTAAATGGAAATGGATAATAAATTTTTCTTTTTCTTCTTACTACTTAAACTTCTCTTTTTAATTTATACAAATCTATAAGATGTTGAATCTTTTTAATTGCAATCTAAATTCATTATATGCACTTGAATCTTTTAACAGCAATTTAAATTTACACAATTCTATTATATGTACTTGAACCTTTCAACTTTATATTTTGTAAAAGTCCATAAGGGCGTTAAATAAATAAATAAATATCATTTGGATGTCGACATGTTCCGTATCTCTGGAGAGCTTTTTTGAAGCGGGATTCTCCTAAAACTTTGAAAATAGTTCTTATATTTTTTTAAAATTCTTATTTGCGTACTCTCTGTATATATAGAATTAAATATACAGATAGAGTATGTATGAGAATGAATTAAATGCACAATGTGCGAAGAGTCTGCGGTGGTCCGCTACGACTCTAGCGCCTCGAGCTGGCGGAGCAACCAATCGCCGCTCGAGGTGAACCTCACCATTACCGCCAATGGGAGGCCGACGCGCGCGATGACTCTTTCGCCGACCGCCGAAGACTACAGCAGCGTTACCTGTTGTACTCCGTAAACCATTATTGTAACTTTGCACATCGATAAACCGACCGTTCTAAATTTGTGAGTATTTCTTGCCATTTTGTATCTCCAACTGTCCTGCATTGGCTTATCACATACGCACTTACACACAGTAAACTCAAGCGCATCAAAACAATACAGATAGCCGCCACACGTGCCAAGCGGCATTTACACCTCTAAGGCCCGGTTGTTTCAAATTCGATCAAAGTAAGCGTAGAGTTTAAACTGAAATTTTACGTTCTCCACCAATCAGACGATCCGTTTTCGTAAAAATCTATGCTTTTATCGACCGCTTACTTTGATCGAACTTGAAACAACCGGGCCTAACAGATGGGCTTGCTCTCTGTTCATCTCACGAGTGTAAGGCCGGTCGCACTTTGGATACGAATTATTACGTCCGATTATTTTCGTACGTATTGAGCGCGCACATTGATCGCGTCTTGCGTTACTCGCGATCAGTTACTTTTCGCATTTCTCCGATAACGTCTGTGCCAAATGAATAATCTGTATCCTCTGGAAAATTCTCTTCTACTCGTAGGCTGCTACGGCGTCGTCGGCATCGTAGAACCAAAAGGATGAACGAAATATAATATACTGGAAGGAATGAATTTGGTAAATTCCATCGTATTATGGCAGACTTAAATAATGACAAATTTCGTGACTATCTATCTAATAGATTCACAAATGCTGGGAGGAATCGAAGTGCAACGAGAGCCCGTAACATCGGAGAAATATTTAAAAGATTTTTTGTTCGGCGTGCATAATTATACCTCACCTTCATTAAACCAAATTATTTAACTTACATGTATTTTTAGTTCTTACGATTAGAGATTCTCCGCCATGATTTGCGCTGATGGTCACGCGGTTGAATCACTTTGGTCCCACAAACATTTGTGGTCATGTGTTAAATTGATAAATTTTTCAATATCCATCGTACGAAATCGCAAAATTTCCGAAAAAATCCGGATGGTGTCGGACGTCGCATTTATACTTGCGTACATGCACTACTAAGTCGTGTACAGTGTGCGATGCTCAATACTACTTGGAAGGTCAGGAATGTACTTGCGTATCTGTACGTATACGTACTACTCAATTTCGTACGAAAACGCAGCCGGTGTGCGGCCGGCGTAAAGCGTCCCGCCTCTCCACGACTCGTCCAACAATCAAATCTGTTCAACTGGTGAGCTCAACGGGATATAAATTTGACTCTTCACTCCGGTACAATTTAATAGTTTTCTTTTAATTTTCAATACAAATAATTCTTTCGTTCAATACAAAACAGAAACAAATGCTTACTATAACATTCGATTATTTTTATCACAGCTTAGTAATTAATTTTCAAATATTTTTGTTATATTTGTAATAATACACAGGGTTATTTGTAAAACATTAATAACCTCGCAGGACTATATTCCTGCTTTGATTATGAGTCGAAAATGTTTAAGCAATCGTGATCTAATATCAATAGTTATGGAGATATGCGGCATCAAATTTAGCATTTTTTTCCAATATTTTTGACTTGTTTTTTGAAAAATGTTGAACTATCATTACAGTAACTTATATCGATTACGAAAAATTCATTCGTTTCAATACAAGTTAAATAAAATGATTAAAAAAACTGAAAATTTTCCAATTGGAACTCGAAGGTTTTTATTATTTTATTTGACTTGTATTTCACGGAATAAATTGTTCATATTTGATATAAGTTACTGTAATGATAGTCCAACGTTTAAAAAAAATGAGTCAGAAATATTGAAAAAAAATGTAAACTTCGATCTCGCATATCTCCATAACTATTGATATTAAGTCATAATAGCTCGAACATTTTCGATGTTATTAATGTTTTCCAAATAACCCTGTATATTCAGACATCAGAGCCATCGCAATAGCGATATAAAATTATCTCACTCGATGGTCCATTCGAATCACATTCGATAAAATACATTAAGATCTCAATTTCCTTCCCATTAGGTCTCACGTTATCTGAAAATACTTTAAATTGCAGAAAAAATGACCGAACTCTAAAATCACATTTTCAAAATACTTAACTTACAGTTTAGAGGGCTCTTGAAACACACGATAAAATACGTCGAATTTCATTGTAAGCGACAATTATACGACAAATTTTATGGCACCATTTATCAGCTATCCAGCCAGCTTAGTGGGATCTTTCAAGGTCTCTCGAGCACCTTGGATTTGAAAAGGTCTGGCCAAATTGCGATGTACTCCACAGGCAGCAGAGAATATAAGAAGGGTAGCTAGAAGGATGCTGGCCTGCCTTCGTTATTCAAAAAGTTCGTTGCTGTCGGGATGATTAGATAGGAAATGTGAGCAAAATAACTTCATTTTTACTCCCTCGTGGCGTCTGCCTGCTTGCTTGCCGGCTTGCCGATGAAAAAACTTTGGATCGATTTTTAACCCCTTTCCCGTGATCCAATCGAGCTGAAACTTTGCAAGCAGACTCATGGCGACGATCAAGAAGATCTATCAAATTTTCGTTAAAAAAAATAAATAATAATATATAGTATAATTTTGGATTTTTCAATTTTTTAATGTTTTTTTCATACAAGTTGAATGGATATTTCAACGCGTATGATAGAAAATGATAAAGGGAGTATTGTAAAAACTTTGTTTTTATGGGTTACTTTTTTATGACGCCTCCAAAGGCCACGAGTCCGAAGCTAGAAAAATGATGGCCCGTCTCCATAATTCAACACATTTATCGCTATCGGAATGATTAGTTTGAGAATGAGCAGCTTGTTGGTCTTGTAGTTAGGACTCTCGCCTCGTGATCCAAAGGTCGCGGGTTCGAACCTCACTCCGGACCAGCGAGTTAGTCCTATTTTCATAGCACAGGCGTTTAGCTTAGTTTGAAAATAGTAAGAATATTGATGTGACACGTATTCAGTGTTCGCATCTCTATTTTTATAAAATAAAAAATAAAAATACTTAGACAATTTTTGAAAGGTTTTAATAATTTTATGTGACTTGTAACAGAGCAAATTAATATTTTATATTCAATTTAAATTACATTCATGATCTAGTCTAAAGTTTTACAAAAGATAAGTAAGAAGTATTGAAAAAAATTAGAACTTTGATCTCTGTAACTGTTGATATTTCAACCGAAGTACAAAAAATATTTTCTATTCAAAATAAAATGAAGAAGTTTTGATTATTAGATCTGAGACATCCTGTATACATCCACGCCTAGATAATTTCAACTTTTTTAATTGCGATAAAATTCGTGGAGAGATTATTTTTTAATCTTTTACTCTTCCAATGAATGTATTACTATAAAACATATATATGTTAGTAAAGTGTCAAAGCGCAGTGAAAGCGGCAGAAACAGAGGCCTAGACCAGCCTAACCAGATATCGGAAGATGGTCTTGAGCCTCAACAAACAAGAATGCATGCAACGACGTATAAACGGAGATGAAAAAGCTGGAGTTGTGTGTAAGAACTCAAAAGTGTTGCGCTCCATTCTCTACCTACCACCGCGGGGCGACGGCGTGATGATAAATTAGTAGTAGAATAGGCAATCGAGCCGCATCAAGAATATTCAAATTATCTCTAGTAAGCAACAAGAATATTATATTTTTAATATTTAAAGCATAAAAGTTTTGGTCAGGCATTTTAACTAAATGTAAGTTATGTTAGTATACGACCACTTACGGAGATTTTTATTCTACCGGTTTCGAGACGTAGCCGTCTCTTCGACGGGACAACCACTACGCAAGCGTGTAAATACCTCTACCCACCAGTGCGTTTTGTAATTTACACGCTTGTGTAGTGGTTGTCTCGACAAAGAGATGGGCACATCTCGAAACCGGTAGACTAAAAATCTGTATATGTGGTTATATACTAACGTAACTAACATTTTGTTATGAGGCATATTAGTTCTAATAATGAAATTGCCATAAAAAGAGACCAATGTGAATAAGGTGCTGTAGGATAGCCACCCCAATCAAGAAGTTATGCAAACGTCATAGAAGAAGAATATATTATTTTAGCTGCTTCTTCTTCTTAATAAATTTAGGCAATCAGCCCTTTAAGAGCGATTTGTGCCATTTCGCAAGTTATGTATGAGGTACTGCTGAGAAAGGGTATAATTAATTAAATATTTAAGTCATTTACTAACAAGAATTTTGATATTATCGCTATCAGATTGGGTGAGTTTATAGCAAGAAGATGACAAATATTGGTTGGGAGTTGAAAATTAGCCTCGATCAGCTCATTGCAAAAGGTGTTGGAGTTCCGCAATGGGCGGGCAAATAACATGTGATCAAGTGTCTCCTCCTCCGAACCACACTCGCAGATTGGACTTTCCACTATGTTCAGTCTGAACAAATGAGCAGCTACTAGACAATGGCCAATTCTCATTCTAGAGCAACAACAACAAAAAATATAACTATTAAACAAAATTATTATAATGGAATGATACAACAGTAAATAAATCGCTTATCTGAGCGCTTATCAAGGCGCGTAGATATGTCGGACTGCGACAATACGAAGCACACTCGGGATTGACACCGCTGAACGCGTAGATTGCCACGATCGAACTGAGATTATTTTAGCTATAACGATATGTTTTCACACGCTCGTTCACAACCTAGGAGTGTGTTCAATAAGATTTCCATCCTACTACCCCCATCCACCATCCCGCGGGACCACTCCCGAGTTCGCGGGGGCCTGGGCTCCCACCTGTCGAAGAATTTCACCCGATAAGGAGGTCGACCTATTCAAACGGCTCATTAAGTTCAATCGCGTTCAGCTTGTCGAACAAAGACGCCAATACTTTTGTACAAAAACCAATGATATACCTATTACACCAAGAAACGTATCAAAGAGAATGAAAGGAAGTAGAGATTGCGATTGTAATTGCAAATGAAATTGCGACATGTTGCTTTTCATGAAAACAGTGTAAATTAATTAATTTGCAAATCAATAGGTTCTTGCAGATTGCAGTCATTAGATAATCCCCGTATTCTGAACTAAGTAATATTCTGAACTAAGTAATATTCTGAACTAAGTAATATTGCTATTACTCCCTTTTTTTAACTCGTAGCATCTGCTTGTCTGTCGAAAAAAAAATGGATCAATTTTTAACCCTTTTCCCGTGATCCAATCGAGCTGAAAGTTTTCTAGCAGACTCGTGGTAACGATGAAAATAATCTAACAAATTTTCGTTTAAAAATATTTAATAATTATTGTATAATTTTTCGAAATTTTAATGGTTTTTTCAAATTGGAAACCATACAAATGTTCTAGGAAATGAATGGAATAACCGATATGATATTAAAAAACGTAAAACCATTAAAATTAAAACACTTAAAAAATATAAACATCCATACCATGTTTAAATAAAAACACCAACGTTATATTCCGTTTGTATACTAACAAATTAAAAATCGAAGTATATACAATCAAAATATAAAAATTATGTGTGGAAAATGAATAATAATAAAGTACCTACTAACATAAAACAAATTTAAAGGATGATTATTTGTAAAAAAGACCTGGTTATTTATAATATTCAATTTACTATTAACATTTTTTCTTATTTCCAAAATTTCTAATTTATCAAATTGTGATTCTGTATAATTTGTAAACCTTTATTAATATCAAAAGATAATCACAGACGTTCCAACAAAAATATTGACAATATGAATGACATTAATGTTGTTCGTGCCTCGTAGAAACATATGAACGAATATTTATGTCACTGGTTTTTACCAGTTTTACGGGCTATGATGATGTTCATATCTTGGAAATATGATTTCAAAATAGATTTTCAAATAACACATGTTTCTTAAAACAGTGACGAACAGACTTTCTCAGAACTGACAGAATATTCACATACGTACGTCTAATGCAGCCATATTCAACCTGCGGCCCGCTAAGTTTTTATATGCGCCCCGAAACACATTTATTATCAGGAACGTGATTAAAAAAATCTGGCATCGTCATAAAATAAAATAAGTTATAAAATTCTTTTAATACGCGTGTGAACAAAAAGACAAACTTCAGTCATTTTAAAACAGGCGATTTCTATGGTTTATGAACGAATTTGTTATTCCAACGAGGGATAGTTCAAACACAGGGTGTAAGTTTTGTCTTTGTCGTGTAATTTTTTAGTGATCCTTGTATTCCACATTCATTGATTACTGTGATTAAAATCTCGTGTTCCAGTGTGTCGAATGCTTTTTTGAAATCTATATATACTATTTCTACTTTTTTTGTCATTCAAATAATTAACACAATATTTTGAGAATGTCCAAATCTTTGTATTGTACTCTTAAAAACTAGTACTGTATTTTTATTTGTATTTTTAATGCATCGTGTCTTTACGGTTTCCTTTACACCGCAATGTGGTCTGTGCAACTCTGTATTTTTTTTTCTTTTATCATTTCGTCCCTTTTTATGTCTGTATTATGTGGAAATCCGTACTCATAAATTATGTTAAGACGCTAAACAAAAATAAACGCTTGAACATACGTTAGTTTAAAGTTAATTTTTTTTCATTATTTTATTTTTAGTGTACCTACAGATAAGATGAAAATAAATTTCATGTAGGGAAATAAGCTGTTAATATTTCAGCTGGTATAGGCTAGTATGCTTAGAAGCAAAAAGTATTGTTATCATTTTGTTATAGTTAAAAAATAAATTGGTTGATTAATCAAGTGGTCTATGATCTTGTATTTCCTTGAATCAAATGGATTTTGTACAATCTTGAATCAATTGGATTTCAACCAATACCTACTGTCAATGTATATTATTAATGTCTCACAGAGACGAAACTGTATTTTTATAGGAAAGTAGGTATAGAAGTCTTTTGGGTGTAATAAGGCTTACAACCTATCGTACGGCTGGCGTGACCATTTTACACAATGCAAAGTTCGCCATTTCCACCCATGATGAATACCATGTTTTACTAATTTTTTGGAAGTTGTATATATTTAAATTATACGCCACATCACATATGAGTTGAAACAATCCTTTGCGCGGCCGGCACCAAAGCTTTTTCGTTCCCCTTAAATGACCACGAATGTCGCTAATGAAATATTTATATTGATTTTGTAGTTTTTTTTAGCAATATACTTTATCTGTGTAATGAAATTCTTCCGAATTACTAGCATTACACTAGAATACGCAAGAAATATTATTAAACTCTTTTTTTTACCAGTTGTTTCATTCAGAATATTTTGAGTATGTCCAATTTTTTTCAGAACAGAACTGGATTTTTGTCGTAGAGACATAATTAATCAATCATACACTGATAAAGTTTATTGCTAACAAAAACTCCAAAATCAATATAGATGTCTCATTAGTGACATATGTGGTCATTTAAGGGGAATGAAAAAGCTTTGGTGCTACGCTAAGGATTGTTACAACTTATATGTGAAACGTGGCGTATAATGGAATGGCGAATGTTGCATTGTGTAAAGTGATCACTTAAGCCAGCCGTACGATAAGTCGTAAGCCCTATGTACACCCAAAAGATTTCTATACCTACTTTCCCATAAAAATACAGTTTCGTCTCTGTGAGACATATATAATATACATTGATTGATTAATGATGTCCCTGTGACAAAAATCCAGTTCTGTTCTGAAAAAATTTGGACTTACTCAAAATATTCTGAATACCTACTGTTTTTCTCTAAATGATTTTTTTTCGTCATATCAGTATAATGTTGCGGCCAGCGTAACTCAGCAAACATATGTATGTGGCCCGAAGAAAAAAAGGTTGAGTACCGCTGGTCTAATGTGTGAACATCTTTAATTGCATCTCCAAAAAAAAAACATACATCGTATTCATATAAAGTAGTTTTAGATGCAAAAGTGATTGATTTTAAAAAATATGTACACGTTCTGACGGTGGAATTGGTGAACGTTTAATTGTGTAAAGTGGTCACTTAATTCAGCTCGTACTGGTATTAAGCCATGGAACATCTATAAAAACTTCCATACAGGTTGCCCATGAAAATAGCTTCATCTGAGCGTGCTAGTTTTGAGCATGCTCATTAGCATGCTCAAAACTAGCATGCTTACAACTGTTCACACTTGCTCGTTATTATCAAACTTATTTTATGCATGCTCATGAATTAGCATGCTCAAAACTAACAATCAAACACACCTGCTTATTACTGGCATGCCTTTGTCACAGAATAGAGACCCTCTAGTTCATAATGAAAACTTTGCAAACTGAAATATGAAATTCAAATGAACCAATAAATCAAAACAGTTCCCGAGTTTCCGTCCGCGTATTTTTGATTTTAATTTTTAATTTTTATTGTAAGATTTGAGTTATTCATGTCTTTTAATAAAATTTCATAAACATTATTTCTTGCTATACTATTTTTATATAGCAGTGACAGAGTATTCCACAGACACTCGTGATTCCTATAATAAGTCACGAAAAGTAATGTTTTGTTATCTCCCCAACGCGCCATATTTGTTTCATCTGTCGCGGACTCAGAAGATCGCATCGATAATCGATATTAGCAGCGAATGACATGCTCATATGCAAGCCTGTTCACACATGCTCAAAAGATACCCCTACCACCAGCAAATCAAATGAGTATGCTCATAAATGAACCAGCGTTGATTTTTGAGCGTGCAAGTAACGAGCATGCTCATTACTAGCATGTTATCGCAGTGGCGTGCAGTGCAGCAAAAAGCTGTGCATTAGTTAAGAATCTGGGAAACACATATTAATTAAATAATCCTTATCTTTAAAAAAAAGTTGATTTAAAATTCTAGCCGTAATTCGTTCTACGGCTAGAATTTTAAGTTTTTTTTTTTTTTTTTTTTTTTTTTTTTTTTTTTTTTTTTTTTTTAAATAAATAGAGATGCGAACACGGAATACGTGTCACATCAATATTCTTACTATTTTCAAACTAAGCTAAACGCTTGTGCTATGAAAATAGGACTAACTTCCTAGTCTGGGCTGGATTCGAACCCGCGACCATTGGATCACGAGGCGAGTGTCCTAACCACAAGACCAACAAGCTACAAGTTTTATTTCTGACATTTCTGTTTAACTTGACATATCTGTTTTTTTTCGATTTAAAATTCTATCCGTAATTCGTCCTTAGGCTAGAAGTTTTATTTCCGACTTTTTTGTACCTAACTTCATGTTAATTCTTAATTTATCTCATTTATTTGCGCCCAATAAATTTGTTCTATAGATTTAGTCAAGTCGAGAAAAAACTCGTCCTGAACCGTGTATTTTTACTTAGTCTGCGAGTTTTGTGTAATAGACAAGTAAATTTTTCATGCAATAGCGTGTTTCTTCGAAAGGTCCTAAGCCAGGTGAGAACTACGCGCACGTCATTGCAGAAATGATATTTTTTACAAATTCCACCCAAAACTTTTTGTGTGAATTCTATTTGTTATTTCAATGGTGAATGTAAATACTTAATACCATGTGTCATATACAATGGTCATAGGTACCATAATGATTATATACGACGACTTTGCCATCGATGATATCATAAAATGTTTCATTTATTTTTGTGAAAGGGAACGTATATCTGAAATTAGTATTATTCCCGATATGATTATATATAAATATTTTTCGAAATATATTAAAAAATTTTGCCGTATTATCTATATATAAAATATTTATTTATTTAGAAAATCTTATTTACAATACTTCTTTGTAGTGCAGTTATTTTTTTGGATTGAAGCTACTAAAAATAGTTCATTATATACAATTCAGAATATTTTGAGTTTGTTCAAATCTTTCAGAACAGTGCTGGATTTATGTCACAGAGACCTTGTTAATCAATTAGTGTATATTATAGATATCTCACAGAGACGAAACTGTATTAATTATGGGAAAGTAGGTATAGAATTAGGGGAATGAAAATGGCTTTGTACAGGCCGCATGGAAAAGGCGCTTACAACTCATATATGAAAGCTTCACGCAATTTGAACATATATACAACTTCCAAAAAATGAATAAGCATGGTATATTCTATCATGGGTGGAAATGGCGAATGTTACAATTGTGTAAAGTGATCACTTAAGCCAACCAAAAAGACAGGTCATAAGTCCTGTTACACCCAAATGACTTCTATACCTACTTTCCCATAATTAATACAGTTTCGTCTCTGTGAGATATCTATAATATACACTAATTCATTATATACAGTTTAAAAAAATGTATATACCCTTATAGGTATATGCGTATATATATTTTTTTTTAAATATAGGTATACAGTCGATCACAGCATAACTTAAGTTTATACCCACTGCACGCCACTGGTGTATCAGTACCTTTATACGCTTTTTAGATTTTTTTAGCATGGTGGGTGATGAGATAAATAAATGCAAATGAGGCCGCCTCACAATGTTAACGGTGATTCCCTTATTAATGGTACGGTACGAGGTTGATTGACTTAATTGAGGGTTTTCAAAAACTCGTTCAAAATTCGGGTACATTTTTTCCCGGTGTAAACAGGCACACCTCATTGCGCGCTTCAACTAAAAAGGCTTTTGTGTTTTTTTTTCATGAATATATTACTTATTTTCTAGCTTTGCGGTGAGGGCATCTCGCTAGTATAGGTAGATTTATCAAGTACGAGTATATATGTAGAGTAGCTCGCTGGTGTGGTGGTCATGACGCCTAATGATCTGGTGGTCGGTGGTTCGAGCCCCATTCCAGGACATCAGCAAGTTGGTCCTGTTTTCCTGGCGCAAACTCTTAGCTTACTTTGAGAATAGAAAAATGTTGATGCGACACAGACTCCATGATCGCATCTCTATTAAAAAAAATGCATATTGTCACGGGACGTGACTGTGAGAGGCAACTTAAAACATGGAAATAAATTGCCGATTAATTAATTATTTCAACAAATTTAATTAAAACAATTTTCTTCAAAAAGAGCAGAGTGATTTTGTAGTGACATTATTAATATAATTAATAAAATGTAATTCGTTTTCACCACTTATATTGAAAATATCAACATTTGATAAATTAGAAATGTTGAAAATAAGAAAAGTGTTAATAATAAATTGAATATTATAAATAACCAGGTAAAAAACCTTTATAGAAATAGTTGTTTTTTCGAATCTATAATAACACTAGAATAATCTAGGGATTATTCTAGTGTTAATGAGAATGATCCCATCGCTTCCAGACGTTTGTAGAATTTTCGATGGTGCACAATTTACTCCCGTTTCTAGCTTCTCATTACAATATAATGTACGTACATAAAAACCCGTACACGAACATATAAAATAGACCAGGTTTTTCAAAGTACACCCATATTGTAATTAATATTTGGATGTTCTTTGTCGTGCAAGTACGGCGTGAACGGTTATATAATGTTAATGATCGCGATTATGATGTTGATTAGTGGTAATTGAATGATTGTTAAGTGCGATTAGAGATAGTGATTGTGATGACAGTGATTAGTCGCAAAATTACGAATAACAAACTAACATTATTAAAGTAAAATAATGGAAATAAAAGAAGAAATTAGTTAATGAGTTTAAATAAATGAAAAACATGGGCATATATGTATGTGCCTATGTATTTGTGTATATACATATGTGTATTATAAATACGTATTAAACTTGTTTGTGAGACTTGTTTGTGAGACGTACCGTGACAGACCCCATATGTATGTATAGAATCATAAATAACATTATTGATTGCCCCCAGATTGTTAGTCTGATTGACTTATATGCCCCATCGAGGTCATCAAGACACAGTGCATTATTCTATTATAGTGGAAATGTCAGAACTAATGCATTAGAAAACTCTGTAATCCCCAGACTACACTAATTAGGGAATGAATATGCAGAGGCGGCTGACATTTTTGCTTATAATATAACTGTGTATAGGACAAAGTTGATACAATTCTTTACATCTCAACTAAATGGAAATGGATAATAAATTTTTATTTTTCTTCTTACTACTTAAACTTCTCTTTTTACTTTACACAAATCTATAAGATGTACTTGAAACTTTTTAACTGCAATCTATTTCTTCTTCTTCTTACTACTTACAATCATTTTCTCCTTACTACTTTATCTTCTCTTTTTATTTTACACAAATCTATAATATGTACTTGAATCTTTTAACAGCAATTTAAATTTACACGATTCTATTATATGTACTTGTACCTTTCAACTGTATATCTATCTTATGTTATTTTTTAAAATTTATATTTTGTATATTTTGTTAAAGCCCATAAGGGCGTTAAATAAATAAATAAATAAATGAATAAATAAAAAAATATTGTAGATGTTTCAGCAAGATGAAGCCCGAGAATGCAAATGCCCGTTCACTGAACATAGTCTTCTCACTTCTGGTTGATCGATTCTACGATTCAACCTTTCCTGCAGCTGAAGTAGACATTCTGACATTAAACTCAATGTGTATTGCATGGATGCATTTCTAAGCATGAGTAATATAATGACTTGGATGACAATTAAACCCTGCAGTTCGACGGGGGATTTGTTAAGTTTCCAGAGGGCTGGCTTAGCAAGCGAGTGGTACCGAGATCGATATAGGTATATCGCCTTCAAAGTGTCGGATCTATTTTCATTAGTTAAGCCTATCACAATAATCATGCCTTGATTACTATTATATAACGTTGTATAGCATTATCTAAAAGTTGGTAGAATCATTAATCATGACAAATTATGGATGTTTACTAAAACGAAGCTTTTTTATGTGGGAAAGTAGACATGAAAGACTTTTGGGTGATTATAGGGCTTACAAACTATCATATCGCTGGCTTAAGTGATCACATTACACAATGTAACTTTCACCAATTTCAGCCATTACATCTAACCTGTTATCTGTCAAAATCTCCCGAACTCAAATGTCATTATATCCAAACCTTCTTACCTAGTATAGTGTACATCCACAGAAAATATTCCAGGGATGATATTATAACGTTAGTAACGTTCACCAATTCCACCCATGATTCATCACCACATCTGTCAAATCCTATTACGTAGTATCACGTCAACATCTATATACTGGTTCATGGGGGTGACAAATTTCAACCACAGATGGTTAGCAAAGTCGTGTGTGAAATGAGTTGTATAAATTACATATACAACTTCCAAAAATGTAATCCGAAGTAAATGGGTGGAATTGGTGAACTTTACATTGTGTTAAGTGATCACTTAAGCCAGCAATATGATAGGTCGTTATCCTTATAAACACCCAAAAGTCTTCCATATCTACTTTCCCATATAAAAATAGCGTAAGTATACATCTACAGAAAACATTTCAGGTTTCATACCATCACGTGAGTCTGGAGGTCGCTAGCTCTTAGTCTGTGTACGCGACTCGATTCACCGCGCCGCGTGGGGATGACGCAGTAATGTGTGGAATGAAATGGGATTAGGAATGGGGAAGGTTAAGAGGAGTGACGAGACGAGAAGTAGACTGTATGGTCGAGAAGGGAAGGAACGTTTCGACAAACCTTATAGTTTCTTGGTGCTCCTTCTAACTGTCACTTCACCAAACACTAAAATCACTTGGTTGGATCCAACACACGATCTTCGCAGATAATCCAGTTGTCCGGCGGTGACGAGATGAGAGGTGCCTATATGCACACTTAAATCCAAGACGAGACGAGAATTTACAGGGGGCAAGAAAATCGGTCCTTTCAGTTCAACAACCAGAAAGCGAGTCTTGTCGAAACGAAAAGGATTAATTTCGATAGAGACAAATCAGTGTTGCCACATAAGAAATAAAACTATATTCCTTAAAATCGATTTCTTTGCCAACGTGACATCACGAGTTTTGAACATAGTCTATAACATATTTTGATTAATGAAACAAAATTTTGTATTGCGCTCTTAAAAAACATACTCAAAATATTCCATACATAATTCAAAAACAGTTAGTTAAACCAGATTATTCTCACTGATGTTGTGTTTCCATCCAGGGGTTGTATCGTTTCATTTATTTTGACGAGCTGTTCTATTAAAACAATTGTATTTGATTCCATCGTGCTTCGATCCTCATTTCGAGTCACTCGGTATTTTAAGGCTTTGTCTGACATTATAAATAATTTATCAGACCAGAAGGCAATACCATGGAAAGTCCTTTGTATGGATTCGTTTTGCGTAGGAATAC
Source organism: Agrypnia vestita (assembly GCA_016648135.1). NCBI lineage: Eukaryota > Metazoa > Arthropoda > Insecta > Trichoptera > Phryganeidae > Agrypnia > Agrypnia vestita. Next base: position 19,583 of record JADDOH010003061.1, read on the forward strand.
GCAGGATCCTCCCGCCTCTTCATTTAATACTTAATGGATTTCTCTTATTTTTACTCGGATAAATAAAACAATCCTGGCAAAATTGTTATTTTGTTTTTATTCGTGTCACTGCATGAATGTATTTCATTACGGAGAGGATAATGAAACATGTCGAAGATTTTTTCTGTATACAGGGTGTTTCCTCCAAAATATCTGTCGAATGATTTGGCAATGTAGTATATATTTAAAATGTTTTAAAAATTGAAATGGTTTCATAATTGTAATTTTTTTATGAATTAATAAAAAAATGATGCGTTTTATTTATTATTTCGTGCGAGTAAGAAATCGACAATGCATAATTTAAAAATGTGGTGTATGAGGAGTGCGTAGTGATAGTGTGAAAGAGATGAATGCATGCGGTAGGAAGCGGGGGAAACGGGCGACGCCATTCGGGCACTGACGGTCGCACGCAGAGGATTGTTTATAAATAAAGTGATAATTACTGAACAAGATCGGGTATTCAATTTCTTCCTTATTTCAAAGAAGACTTATCATACTCAGGAAGTGATTATACCACAAAAAATATATTGAAAAGGATTTGAAATAAGCAATGTGTATGTTTTTGGAAACATGCAAATAAGTAATTTTTGTTTTGTTCTAGAAAAGTGACAGGTTTAAAAGGGAAATTTTCAGACAAATAACCTTCTTTCGAATCATATTTTCATCGTAGCTGCGTGTGTTTTTATATTCTCGTATACTTTTTTGATAAGGCTATTTATTCGAATAATTCTCCATTGTTGCCTGAATTATAGAATCATTTCGTGTTTTTATTCCTCGTCTTGAACGATTTAAGAATCGGTCGTTTTTGAATTCCAGCGGGACAAATCGGGAAGAGTTTGTTACTTGCGGAGATTGAAAGTTTTCTTCATTCCCGGGGTTGGAAGAATACGGGGTATCATATCTAGTAGCGAAAACTTTGATAATTACATCGAAAATGTTGAAGCAACCATGTCCTAACATTAATAGTTATAGAGATATGTAATATGAAAGCTTGCATATTTTTTCAAAATATTTCTGACTTATTTTTTGTAAGAAGTTGAAGTATCATTACAGTAACTTATATCGATTGTGAAAAATTAATTCGATTTAATACGAGTCGAATAAAATGACAAAAACCTTGAAAAAATAATATTTTTCAAATTATTGCAAGACTAGCATCAAAGCGAATAAATTTTTAATATTCCATATAAGTTACTGTAGTGATGGTCCAACGTTTTACAGAATATAAATCAGAAATATTGTAAAGAAATTGCAAACTTTGATGTCACTAATCTTCGTCATTGTCGACGTTTCACCCAAAGTGTAAAGAAAAGTTTCTATTCAAAATTTAATGAGGAAGACTTCCCCGAAGCTTTTGCTACCACCTACGAGATTTCGAAGTATAACGAGCGTTTCGAAATCGATGAAGAATTCGTTTTTTTAATAAACAAAGAATTACGGCAATCCAGATTTTTTAAATTTAAAATATAGTTTTTATTGAAACCTTGTACTATACAGACACACACAATATAATTTCGAGGGGAGCGGTCTCTCTCATTCGATTGAGTTCAATTCAAAACCGAATTAATTAATCAATTAGAAAGACATACCGAAAAATCTAATCCACAAAAAAATATATTTGGCTACTATCGGGATTCGAACCACGGATCTCCTCCTTTCTGGGGCAGGCGCGTTATCCAATTACGCTATAGAAGTCTTGTATACTCCCGTGAATATATCGACACCGCGCAACAATTGATCACAATGCGTAATCAAATACATATTTATTTATAGTAAAGCATAACATGAGTAGAGTCGTACACTAAATTTTTTGCAAAATACAAGTGGTTGCTAAAAATATTTATAAAAAAATTATATGATTCGTCAGTACTTACTGGGTCAAGGATTCAAGGGTGGGAAAGTGAGAGGGGATGGGTCTAAAGAGGGGTCTAAAGAGAGTGTGAACAATCTTGCGTTTTACCCAATAATGACGAATGAAAGAGAGGGCATTTGAATTTGGCCAGTGAAGAAGAAATGCAAAAATCACTAATACCGCAAAATAATGCTACGAGAACAGATATACTGAGATCAGTACAATGTTAAATGTAACAGATATGCCACAACCAAATTTCATTACCAGACACAGTGTGCAGGACCTACTTCCGATTTCAGAAATTTTGAAATTTTCAATTTCTAAAACCTTAACACGAGTGTAAAGGACTGTGTCGTTTGTATGTTTTTATTTTCTTTTTTATTTATTTATTAAATCCCAAAAGAAAATATACAAAATATAATATACATATATTATATACATAATAAGTATATTAAATCCTATTAAGGTATATATACCTGTATATAGGTTCGGAAGATGAGAAGTTAGACCTGTGTAATGATTTACACACGAATAAAACTCAATAAAAACAATATAAATTAGTAAGTAAGACTAATATTAATACCTAGTTTTCAAAATAGTGACTCGAATGATAGTTGTACGATGATTACAATTGCGTTTATAAGGATATCAGATGTTCTTGTGTTTCGATTATCCATTTTTTTGTTTTGTTTTTGGTTGACTTGTTTATTTCGGTTACAATTTTTAGTTCGGTGTATAAAATATCTGTATATAATATATCTAATTTTTTTCAACAGTTCTTGAACGTGTACATCCCATTTTAAGCAGCTATCAATATGTATATCTAGATACTCACAACTATCAACTCTTTTTATTATTTTATTATTTATGTTAATTATAGTATTCTTAGGTAGTATGCACTGTTACATCCAAATGTTAGATATATTTTTTACTTTATCTTAAGATTGTTAATGTTCCGTGATCCTAGCCTTAAAAATAATATAGCACGATCAAAGTAGTTTATTGTAGTCCACTTATATAATACATACACGTGGAAAATAATAAAAAAATCCTACGCAGAGTGGAGATCAAAGCCACGGAGAAATGTCAATATTGGGTCTTGTTACAACTTACAAGCTAAAGTGAAATAAGCCCAAAGTCATTTATTTTTTATAAAAAAAATGCGTGGGCAGAATACAATGCGGCAAACCGAGATGGAGCCTTAACAAACCATTTTTAACGCAAGGCTAAATTTTTTGTTCAAATTTGTTCATTCCATAGAAACCCCACTAACGTAAATATACTCATATATATATATATATATATATATATATATCAAATAAAGTATTTATCTGCTTTGCATATAATTCTATACTCTTCGACCAATAGCTTAGTCTGTATATATATATAGCTGAGTCATCCGGAGTGACGATCGGTAAAGGTACAGATACACATCCTTCATTTGAAGCAATGTGATCAAAATGAAGAATGTGTATGTGTACAATCCAATGCAAATCAAAACTAGCATGCCCTAACAACTGTACCCACTTGCTCATTATTAGCATGCTTATTTTAAGCACGCTCATAAATGAGCATGCTCGAAGCTAAAAATCAAACACACATGCTTATTAGTGGCATGCTCTTGTCATAGAATAGAGAGGAACTCTAGTTCAAAATTGAAACATTACAAACTAAAATAGAAAATTCATGTGAACCAATAAATCAAAACACTACCTGGGTTTAATCAAATATACATGCTTATCACTGGTATGCTCTTTTCATAGAATAGAGACGCTCCTGTTCAAAATGGAAATTGCAAACTGAAATAGAAAATTCAAGTGAACCAATAAATCAAAATAGTTCCCGAGTTTCCATCCGCACATTTTTGATTTTAGTTTTTATAATTTTTATTGTAAGATTTGAATCGTTCATGACTTTTAATAAAGTTTCATTATTTCTTGCTATATTATTTTTACATAGCGGTGACCGTGTATTCCACAGACATTCGTGATTCCTATAATAAGTCACGAAAAGTAATGTTTTGTTATCTCCCCAACACGCCATATTTGTTTCATCTGTCGCGGAATGAGAAGATCGCATTGATAATCGATATTAGCAGCGAATGACATGCTCATATGCGAGCCTGTTCACACATGGTGAATGACATTTGCATGCTCATAAATCAACCGGCGGTTGATTTTTGAGCGTGTCACTAATGAGCATGATCATTACTAGCAATGTGCGTACACATGTACCACTAATAAACAAGGGCTAAGGAAGGTCAATACTGCGCATGCTCACGTCCCACTAATAAGCATGTGTATCAGTACCTTAAAGCCGAACGCTCCAGCATAATACAGCAACAATGAGAAACATCTGTGCATACTTGTGAACGCAGCAAGAATTTTTTTCCCGCCCGGACTTATCGACAGTTTTCGGTATTCCCTCCGCTTCACCACTGACAATTAACTTGATTAAAATTTGATTGTAATTTGACTCCAAATAAATTCTGGTTTCATAATTCTGGGTGTTCCATACATTGGTCCTTTTACAGATTGGTTATGTGGAGAAAAGAATTCCCACATAACTTAATTAATTAATTTGGGCTTAATTCTGTTCAAAGTATACGAGATCTTGGAATTACTCTTGATTCACATTCACGCTTCACATTCACTTATCACTTTAATAATATCAAAGAATAATCTCTAAAAATATTAGGTTTCATATATAGAATCACAAAACCATTCAAAAAACCATCATCATTAATATGTTTATATAATTCATTGATTCGCAGCAATTTGGAATTTGGTTGTATCATTTGGTCACCTCATTATACAGGGTTATTTGTAAAACATTAATAACCTCGCAGGGCTATATTCCTGCCTTGATTATGAGTCGAAAATGTTCAAGCTATTATGACCTATTGATCGCAGGCCTCTCCTTACTGAACCGCCCTTTACACGACTCAGCACGGGGATGGCTATTAGAGAACAAATTGTCACCCTGGTGGCGCCTAAGTAGGACCAATATGTCAGCTTCTGCTCATAAAATGGTCCTGGTAATGGAAGGCATCCAATCACTTTCGGAAGTTGCGATTTATTGGAACAATTTTACAGGTCGTGATTTCGAACAAGAATGTCACTTGTTTGATCTGTAACCATCGTCGACAGAATAATCATCACTGTGGCGCTGTATCTTTCCCTGATTGGCCGAAATAGATTAGATGCATACGGTGAGATTCCACGACGGCTCCCGATCTCCATATTCCTAACTGTTTTACATAGTAAGCGATGACTTACTTCCCACCTAATGACCCACGGTATGTCACATCTCCGTCGAGGTAACCCTGCTCTCGCCAAACTCTACGAGCCAGAGAGTCAAATAATGGTGGAGGAAAACAGCAACAACCAGTATAGGGATTCTTCTTCATCTTCATCATAGAGCCATCTTCTAGGCTCTCTATTAGACAAGAAATATTCTCTAGATATGAATAATTATCAGGTTCTCCCGGAGGTCCACCGTATTGGTGGACTTCTAATTAATTTATTCATTTTCTTCCATCGGCCGACTGAGAACTCTTAAACCAGAATAAACACAGATTATTCGTGACACATTTTTGACTCCCTCGTGAATCAAAACCCGTCTGTTCCGTACAAAAAAATGGTTCGTTTTTTACACACACAAAGATATTTACGTGTCCATACAGATATAATGCACATATCACACCCCCTTTCTTTAATATATTTTTTCACCGGTATCACTTAAAAGATACATGTCATAACATTGAAAGTCTTTTTTTCTGTTCTATCAATATCTAGTTCAATAATTAGACAATATCTGAGATTTAAATGGATAGAACATCTAACTTTCTTAAATATTGCTAACTACTTACGCGGTAACCCACCCCTATTCAGTTCTCAAACATATTCCCTTGTCGTCTCCCTAGTGTCTGGCAAGTTTGCGACTCGAAGAGCTTTGGGATCGACATTTTGTAATGGATTAATTTAGTTTCAGGAAGGGTGCTCAGAGGATTTGACGTCACAAAGAATATAATAATAATAAGCGTTATACCTAGTGACCTGATTTTGTGGGAAACAATCTAAAAATCTCTCTCTTTCACTCTACGAGTGTGCTGTGCGTTCTCTGTGCGTATGCCTCTTCACAAACCAATCTGCAATTTTTTTTAAAATAAACTGCAACACCAAACAGTGAATACTACTTACACCCTATGTTGATGTTTTTTTTTCTTATAAGTCTTGCTGTAAACGCTTCATTAACACTTTCACATACGCGAATTCTCCAGGTCAGGTGAGAATTTTTTTCTCCCTTCACAACTACCACCGAAGCGGTAGATCAATACAAAAAAGCCAAATGGATGCACCTTCTTTGCCACTTTTATTTTTTCACCTAGTGCTTGTCTGGGTTTCAAACGATAGCAATATAATTGGCAATCGTAATACTATTTGCAAAATCAAAAAATAATTACACCGCAGACTTCCTGAACCGTTAGGTTCAGCCATTAATAATATGAATACTCATTAAATTTTATTACATATAATTTAATAATTATTGATTTGTCTGTGCGAAACATAAAAAATCGTACTTTTTCTGGAACAGATGTTAATGAGCATAATAATTATTCAACGTCACTCTATAACATCACTTTTTCCGTTCTTTCCTGTATATTTTTTAGCCTTTATTTTATCTCTATGTTAGCCGTGTTTACATTTACACACACATTACAGTGATGGAAAGCACTTAAACTAATTGAATTATAATTGTATTATCCATATCATGTTGTGTGTTTTTCCTTGTTTGTGAACCATCAACATAAATAAATAATATACCGGTTTATTGTGGTAGGCAGTTCCGTAATTTTATGCTAAGACTGGCAAACTGTTCCACAATCGGCATTATTAACTCTTAATCACTCGCCCTAAAATATCACATTGATATTCGCGTGGGGTCAGACGGACTCCACATACAAAGAGGTATAAAAGGCGTAAACTATAATTTTATTAATAAGTCAACTTCATTAATCTTTAAAAACATAACACTTTAAAACAATCTAGAGTAGTACGGCGTCATATTTACCATAAATATATAAACCACCAATCTAGCCACACACACACACAAAAGTGGCAAGAATGCCGCGTAAACAAATCGGGGTACAGCAGGGTACGAGTTTCTGTATAGACTCGTGTACCCTGCTCATCGCACCGTCAGCAATACACACACAGCTAGACTTCAAGAAAGTTCTTTGTTCACAAAACATTAAAAACTATCCAATGCCCTATACGGGCATGTCAGTCTCTCAGCGACCCTCGGCGTAGGCCGGAGGCCTTAGTCCATCGAGTATCTATCATTGTCTTTGTAATCGTACTTATGTATAACTTGTAATTGTTTTATCGAGCGAATAAAATCGTCAAACATTTCACGACTTTGGAAAATTTCCATCGCAGGACGGGTGGTGGTGACCCTAAAAAGCAGCTTCTCCAGATACATCACACACACACCATCATCCAAACCCCCAAATTAGGAACGTTTGGCAATTAATATAAAATATAAACATATCAGCCTTTGAGGCTAATACGTTTATATTTTATATTTATATTAAATAAGACTTATAAATCGCTACAATCATCAAAATAATGTAAAGCTGATCTTCCATGGCATGGTTAACAGTATCACAAAAGGGTCTCAGGCAGGTTGAGCGTATGAATAAGGAAGGAGAGGTAAGAAAAATATATGACGCAAGCAAAGAGGTTGACCGCAAAAAACGTGGCGTGACCACATTTACCAGACTCTGAAAGATGATCATATTAGGAGCCTTAACAATCATCGCGCTTTTATGCGAATATGTATGAATGTGGATGAGGCAAGAGTGTTTTTTTTATATTTCATGCTTGTTATTAGATCTTGGGCACAGCTTACAACAATAGAGCGTTTTTTGGAAGTGCTATGTATATTATAACCATATAACTTCTTATAACCACATATCGTTAAAGCTCGCGTGGGGTCAAATACATCCCAACACCTGTACAAAGACGCGACAGCTCTTTACCTCTGCTCATGGATGGCTGAAGTGCGCCGGGAGCTAGGAAGATACCAAGAGGGACTAGTTCAAAATTTGTGTAATTGTAAATGCTATACGTTTGAAAATTTACCCTAGGGTCACCATGATCCCACGCGAGTGATTAAGGGTTAAACCATGGTTTTCAAAGAGACGCGCACCAGTAATATTTACCGGAAGAGTAATTCTGAAAGTAATTTTAGGATTGTAGTCACCTCGGCCAGCTGTACGCCTCGGGTATGAGTTGTTATTTTATTGACCTCATTTACAACGTGGTCGTTAATTGTGACGTGCAATTGAAGGTTCCGATCCTCTTCGTTAGATGGAGCAGATCACTAATTTATTTAATTACACGAACACCATGTGCTTTTACACATCGCCACAAAAGCGACTGCCGTGCAGCGAAGATGCTGCCATAGCGTAAATTATATAGGGTGTATCGAAACTTGTAGGAAAAACTGTTGAGCAGTCTTCGTAATCATTTTGAACAGAAAATATTATTTACACTTTTAGTGAAATATTAAGATTTACGGAGATAAGCGACATCAAAGTTTGAATTTGTTTAAATATTTTTTATTCTGTAAAACTTCGGACTACTACTAAAATAACTTTTAAAAAATGCTTTAAATTCATTAGTTTTAACGCAAGTCAATAATAAAGGTAAAGGAAAGTTATACAAAGTAAAGCCAAAATTCTTTTATGCAAGGTTTTAATAATTTTATTTGACTCGTATAAAAGCATATGAATTTTCAATAATCGATACAAATTACTTTCATAACAGTCTACTATTTTACAAAAGATGATAATTTTGAAAAAAAATTGTAAAACGTTAAATTATTATTATACTAATTTGCATCGATCATGATAGATTCATTTGTTTCAAGAAAAGTCTAATAAAATGATAAAAACCTTGAAAAAATATAAATAAACCGGGTAACTCACCCGGCAAGCACCTGTAAGAGCGGCTTTGAAATGCTACGACCAACCCAGGGTTCCCCATCCAGGTCCCCAGACCAGATCCTGATCGTGAATTGCTGTCCGCTCGTCGCTACTGACGTAACGACAGATTCCTCTGCCGGGTCCTCACACCAGGTCCTCTGCGAGTTAAGGTCTCTGCCCACTGCATCGTATCATACCATGACCGTAATAGGAACGTGTCGGGCACAAAAATATATGCCCATTAGACCGTTTCTTCACCGACCAGCACCGTCGCGTGCTGTGCAATAGTCAACAATAGTCGTCGAGAATGTTTAGCAGCAGTAAGTAGACGAGCGTGCAGGCGGCGAGACGGTGAGGATACGGGTAAGAATATTTCAATATATATATATATATATATTATAGATGTCTCACAGAGACGAAACTATTTTTTATGGGAAGTAGGTATAGAAGTCTTTGGGTGTACATAGGGCTTACAACCTATTGTACGGCTTTTTATTCATTTTCCATATACCTATAACTTTTTAATTTTTGATTGTCTATACTTTGATTTTTAAATTTAATTTTGTTAGTACACATTGTATCCTGACAAAGGGGCCATGGGCTCCGAAACATGTTGATATTTTTTAATAAAAAAGTGGCGAAACCAATGTTTATTTCTATTAATTATATTAATAATGTCACCACAAAATTATTTTGCCGTATTTCAATGAAAATAAATTTAAAAATATGGTTAAAAGGTTGTTTAAAATAAACTAAATAAGTATGAAGGATTCCAGCCTACGTTGGCAGAGAGATTCTGATTTGTACTGCCACAACAAAATCAGCGATGCTTAAAAGCGACCCTTATCCAGCAGAGAAGACTTTCGATAGCGAGGCTATTATTTATTGCAGATTAGAGCGGAACAGTATTTGCCGATAAGGGTTGTATTAAAAAATAAGACGTAGCCCAGTTCACCCCCATAATTTAGAACCTCAATTTTCTCATACCCTTCACGACGCTGGGCCCTATCCTCGCCGCTATGGAATTTATTGGTACGAAATCTGATCGAAGAAAAAGGGGCCAATGGTATGTGACTAAAATAAGAAACGCCTGATTATTTAAATTCTAAGATGAATTCTCCCTGTCTCGCTGGTAAGTACTGTCAAACTGTCGTAAACATTTGAGAACATTTGTTTCGTGTAAAGCTCGCTTAATACAGACACAGTTTTTTTTTATTATCATTTGGGCTATATAAAACGTGCGCTGATTTATAAATTGTTTTTAACAGTCACATATTCGCGCCAGTTATGTAAATTGAAATTTTTTAAAATTCATTAAATGAAAATACAGTATTTAACAAGCTTTTCATACATACAGTAGAACGCATTATTGAAGTATCTCAAACAATCCACAGAAATTTAAAATCCACTACACTATTCTTGAAGAAACAATAGAAATATGGTTAAATTAGTCGAACATTCGAGAAACCGACACAGACGTATAAAAGTGAGGAAGAGCGCGTACAAGAGAGAGATATATTTTTCTGACAGCGGGATAATGCGACAGAAAGCAAACCCTGCGAGTTATCTGATAGCTCGACATTGAAGTTCACAGATTATAATCGGCCAGTGAAGAAGTACCTAAGTATGATCTTATGTTTTCACGGCCGCTCAGAATTTTCTGGTTTATGTCTTCTGGGGTATAACGTTAAACGACCTTTTTGGCCGGCGTTTCGGATCATGGACCCTGCAATGGGATCCGAAACATAAGTCAGAAAAGTTGTTAAAACACGACATAACACCCCAGAAGACACAAATCAGGAGTATCTAAGCGCCTACTTGCGAGCGGAATATTCTCGACAGTGATCGATGTGATAGAAATTGCGTAATAAAAGGTGTTCCACAGTAGAGTGACTAGTGTTGATTAGTGCAAATTGCGAAACAATTGGTGTGTTCAAGAAACGGTGCTCCGATTAAATTCGTGTCCGGTGATCCAGTGAAAGTATTATGGTCCATATTTAAGGGGGTATAGATATTCAAAATTATGTCCTCAAATGAATTTTTCAAAATTCCAATTATTTACCGAGATATAGCGATTTCGGTGACGCGGCAAGTAACTGGTCCGACCGGAACAAATCAAACAATAGAGGGTAGATATTGTCCAACTACCTGCGGATGGATTACCCCATAAAACCATTCTTATACTCTATACCTAAATAATGTCTATTTAACTTATATGAATATTTTGAAATGGATGAAGGTCTGTTGTATGGAGCAGGAATTGCCGATTAAAAATATGTAAGTATACCGTACTGAAACCTTACTCAAAACTTTAAATGCGTTTTTCTAGAAACTACATTTTTCGAGCTGACGGGCATGATATCTCAAGTTCTACTAAACCGATTTATTTAATTTTTTGTGTGAACCTTCTCTATGCATTCCTCTATAGCCCCAAGCAGATTAAAATGGAAATTTGTATTTTTACTATTTTAAAAAAAAAGTTTAAAAAAGTGAAAAAAGTTTTTTTTTCAAACGGCCGCCATTTTTCCGAGGTAATGGCGATAGCGACATATTTACTCATTAAGCATTTGTTGGATTTTTTTGTTTCAGATGACCACAAGCGTCGGAACCATGTCCGTCAGCACATCCCTTTTTTTTTGACCCCCCACATTACCAGCCGATAATTTTTCGAGTTTTCAATTTTTTATTATTTTTTTATTTTTGATGTATTTTTAAAACATAAATAAAGGAATCATAAAAAAATTTACAGCAAAAATATAATTTTTTTCTTTTTTACAAAGCTCTTAAAAACGCCCGAAATTCGTGCCTCTAGACTAGAATACCTCCTTAAGGAATAAGATACGATACCCCCTATTCTCAGAAAAACGACATCGTTACAAAAAAATAGACTAAATGTACTTATTTATGTACTCGTAAAGTTTCTATGAAAATTATTAAAACATCTGTCAAAGGTCAATATTTCACTCATTGTAGCAGAAATATTGGCAATTATTTAATAATTGTACGAAGAAATTGGTAGACGCGTGTGAAGCAAACTGATTTCTACCAACCTTATTAATAGTTATTGTTAATAATATTCTTCATATTTTGAAAATAATATTACGGTGGATTCCCTGATTAGAAGATAAAGAAAAGACATTACTTTTTCATAAAAAAGTGTATTGTGTAAAAACTTGTTAATCTGGAACTCATTTCTAAATTGTGTTGAATGATTTGTGGCAGTCTCTATTTTGTTCTAAATATTATTTACAATTTATTTTATCATTAAAACGTTATTTATTATTAATTTATTATAAAAAACATATTGTATACCATAATCAAAATGTTTATAAAATAATTGTACTCTAATGTCAATACATGCTCGTCATAGACACACGATGTTGACCTTCGAGCCCGTGCACTCTTCGTAAACCTGTTAATCTAGAAATCGTTCCTTAAATTTATTCGATTTGAGATATCTAGTCTTTATATTATACTTAATATTATTTACAATTTATTTATCTTTAAGACACTTTTTATTATTAATTAATTTATTCATTAATTGTGTACTTTACAAAAGCTTACATTTATTGATTTGCGATGTATATTTTTTTTAAATGTATGTAAAAACAATTATTGAACTATTTATTGATCTGCGATTTTTTTTCTGAATATTATTTACAATTCATTCGTTAAAACATAATTAATGTCTATTTATCATAAAAAGTGTATTGTCTAAAAACTTATTATCCTGGAACTTATTCCTGAAATTGTGTTTAGTGATTTGCGTTAGTCTGAATATTATTCTCAATTTATTTTATCATTTATTACGTTTCATTATCAATTATTAATCAAAGAGCATAGAAATGCAACACAAATAAACAGCTGTAATACCCCCAGGAACGGAACGCGAAGGCTCTAATGCTCAAAATACAATACGTATTCGCATCCCCTGGGACCCGGGAGGTGTTTGATTCTCCTCGAAAGCCTTTGTGAGGCAGAAATGGATTTCTAAGGGTTTGTTTTTATGTTGTTCTTTGAACATGTTACAGTTCAATCGCTTTACGTAAAGCAGCTCTCAAACACAACCCCTGTTTTAGATCTTGGAAATAAAATGCCTTCCTGCACTTGTATTCGCTTTGAAGATGCAGAGAAATATAGTTTTCAATGAGATGAACATGCACTTCATGCCTCAGACATATTTTAAACATAAGGATAGGATTTTTGATTCGAAAATAATGTTAAAATAATCAATCAAATAGTCAAAATAAAGACATTATATATCGAAACAAAGTAAATAATAATCTGAATACAAATATGGCCAATAAGAATATGTCAAAGGAAGCAACTTGGAATGCGCATGGTTCGATATTATGTTTTCGCCATTCTCTTATATGGGGTGGAGACATAGATCAAGAATTAATCCGCAATGTCGAGGCTTTTGAGATGTGGTTCTGCAGATGAGAAAGCTTGAGTAGGTATACCTCAGAATATAACATTTTTCAAAATAAAAGTAGCTTTTCAAAGCGATAAACAGTATAAAGAGAAAACGTAAATATTTCCACAGTGTTAACATATGCCGCGCGTGCTCAATTGCTCAGTGACAGCTAGACTGACCAGTACCAAAAAAGAGTACGCATGTGGCGAGATTCACAGACAATTTTAAAACACAAATATATGTACATTATAAATAAGTAATCGTATATAAATATTAAATACATTATTTTTATAAGTGAACAGTAGATAATATTTTATGTTAATAATATTTCTACACATTAAATATTATCTGCGCGTATTTTAAAACAATCTGTAGTTCTCGCTACTTTATACGATTTCGCCATTTGTTATTTTTAATCTGGCAATGGAAACACGTACAATCCTTACACCATTTCATTTACAGAAACTATAAGGATAAAAAGTAAAATAAACCTTTCGAAAAAAAAAATATGATAGTAAGTACCGTAGGATCTTGAACTCGGAATATTCTTTGAAAAGTTAACCAATCGGCTATCGCTTAAAAGCTTGTTGTGTAACTTCCCTTATCTCTTAATAACTTATAAGTATAATTTAGTAATATCGTACGGGACTTACGCCTGACGGCTTGACACCGTGACGCTCAGTTTTACCCGCACCGAGAGCAAAGATGCTTGCCATCAATATTCACAAGATGTCGTCGAGAATAGTTTCACATCAAATGATAATAGCTGTTTGAAGTGATGGCAGATAGATATATATGTTGAAGGTAAAAGAAATTAAGGTCGCCTACGCAAGACGTGATCACGTAATTCACATTCGGGAGGAGGTCCATTCGGAGCCTGAATAATCAGCGAGCGAGCGTGACAAGTGTACAAATGTGAAAAAGGCTGTAGTCATATTTATATGTGGAGTTTCAACCCTAGATTAAATTAAATTCTTCCTTTTAAATTAACTCTTCAAACTTTAAAATATAATTTTTATTTTAACTTCTGTACTACACTCGCAATATCTATAATTTCTACTATAATTTCGAGAAGAGCAGTCCCTTTCATGATAAAGTATAGTAAATAACTTACTTAGTTTTTTAATCTACCGGTTTCGAAACGTACCCGTCTCTTCGTCAGGACAATCACTACACTAGCATGCAAATACCACTACACATCACAATCGTAGAACTATTATATTTAGTTTGGTTGTGGTGTGTAGTAGTATTTACATGCTAGTGTAGTGGTTTTCTTGACGAAGAGTCGGACACGTCTCTGAACTGGTAGACTAACAATCTCAGTAAGTTATTATATTGTAACGAGATGCTAAAAAGATTTACTCACTGTCTGAACCCCTGGGAATATGACACTTGGAACAACACTATCGTAGGTTCTAGAATGGTCTACAAATATCTACGACCTTTAGGAAACGTTTAAAAACGTCTAGAAATGCCTGGAACAACCGAGAAGCGACGAAGACTTCTCCTAAACACTAGAATAATCTAGAAAGTACGAAAATACCATAATTTGTTCAGTTGTCGCGTTTGACAGTTCATTCAGTGCGAAGTACGCGTGAGTCGCAAGACGGCACCCAGGGTGGCCAGTCGTGAGATCATTTACGAGGGGTATGTTGTGAAATAGTGTAATTTTAAGAATAGCGTTAAGTTTCATTCGTTTCAAGTGACTTTGTAGATTGAGTATTTGATAAATCATTATTTAATAAATCGTTAATTAATTTCAAGAGTTTTTATTCACCACCCGCAGCCACAACACTTGACTATATACTAACATGACTAACTGTTTATTAAAATGCCTGACCTCAAAGTTAATGCTTTAGATATTAAATTTGTTAACAATATTTTATCAATATTTTCGGGTAGGGCAGAAAGCCACGTGGTGGGGAGGGTTTTTGGTCATTAACGGAAATAAGTCAAGGATCGGAAAAGTTAGTTTTATCTTATAGCATAAAAGCTAAGAATAATATGAGTCACCTTCAGATTGTCTGAGTTACAGCAATTTGGGTGAATTTTTAAATGAATTATATTATTAAACAATTTTTATTAATCAATTAGAAAACGCATACAGAAAAAATCAAATTAACGAAAAAATATTTAAATGCCACCGGGAATCGAACCATGGACCTCACATTCTATCCGGAAATGGCACGTTATCCATTTCGCCACGGCACTCAGTAAGTTAACGAAAATTTTTCAACCTTATATGTAGTCTCCTGGCCACGTAACAATATAATACACAAATATTGCGCTACGCGTTATGGTGTGCCTATTCAATTCATCGTAATAATGCACGGCCTCGATTGCTTAAATGGTGTTAGAGAATATATGTAATGTGAAATAGGAAATATTATTCAATGAAAAGGAAAACAGAACAATTTAATTGGAAAAGTCTAAAACAAAAACAGCCATTATCGCTTGAAATATCTGCGAGGCGCTCTCGCGGACGTTCGTCGAAGTTCGAGTCTTCAATCTGTCACGCTTTTGATAAACGACCCGACAATAAGCGGCCCCCGCGCTGATCCGCCACTGCCGGCCGCCGCGCGCCGCCCGCCGCCCGCAGCCGCTGAATTCATTCAGAAACTTCAGGCCGGGCGCAGCGGATAACTTCGCCCGGGGGGCGGGGCATTTTTGATGAAGGTTTGTTCGACCGCCGACAGGTGAATGAAAAGTTTCAAGTTTTCACGCTTGTCGGACAAGTTGCGCGCCTTCTGAGGGTTCAATTATTGTAATACATCCCGCGCGCGCGGACGGGTTAACCCTCCGCTTTATTAAACCTTTAATAAACATTGACAAGCGTGAAATAGGTACCTACGTCAAAAAAAATACGACTGTAAGTCCTATCGGTCGTACAGAAGAACACAAGAAAAAGAAGGAAAAGTAGAACTGATTACTTCCTTTTTTATGCGCGATAAACTGTTCATTATTTATAAAATTTCAATATTTTTAAATAATATTCTTAACTCTTCTGATTTGTGTCTTTTGGGGTGTTATGCCGTGTTTTAGGGTCTGATGTTAGCCCTGATGATGGACCCTGCAATGAGATCCGAAACTTCGACCAGAAAGGTGTAAAAATACGGCATAATACCCCCGGAAGATACAAACTAGAAGATTCGGAGTGGCCGTGAAAACCTAAAAATATTTACAATATTCTTATATGTAGTTCTGAGATCGCAATTATTAGATTTTATCCACAGAGAGATATTTATTCAATAACATAAATTACATGAATGATGTTTATAGGGTTGCCCAGGGCTTACAACTATAATACTATTATTATATTATTAAAATAATAATATTAATTTTTATATTCTTAATATTTAAATTTTAATATATAATTATAATAACATAATAATAATGTAATAATTATGTGTATTATGTCTTATAAACCTTATGAAGGAAACTGATTTGGAATATATATAGAACTTTCAAAAATTTAATAACGTGTAGATGTTTAATAATGTGGTGAACATTAATTATACTGTGTAGAGTTTGTTTGTTTATTGTTTATTTTACATTTGTTTAACATAAATTACTAATAACTCCACACTAGGTAAAATCTATTCTGTGGCAGTTATTCTCACTTATGTTATGGAATAGTAACATAGTAATAAATAAAAATAGTAAACAAATAGAAAAGTAAAAATAAATATAAAAGCAGGATAACAATTTAGTAGTAGATACAAATACAAGATTACCTAAATCTAAAAGAAAAAAATATATAAATATAAAGCGAAGAATAAAATAAAATAAAAGAAAAGAAAAAATAAATGTAAAGCGAAGATAAAAATTTAAGTAGATACAAAAATAAACACTTGAAATTATATAAAGATTTTGCCAATTCAGGGGTCAAGGGCGGATCACTTCTTCAGCATACCTTCTACCTGATATTTATATAAAATAAATAATACGGTGTTTAAAAGTTTTGTATATTGTAATTTCTTTTGTTTCATTTGCTAACTTGTTAAAAACAAGCGTGGAAATGAAATGAAATTGTCTTTGTCCAAAAGATGTTTCATTTTAGGTACCTCAAAATTAATTGCATTTGCCAGCCTTGTAATCCGTGTTTATTGTGTACGCTTAAAATTTACCCTGCCCTTATGAAATTTTACAAGTTTGGTTTTAAAGCATAATTGTCTCGGCTCAAGAACATCAAATATTCCAAACAAATCATCTGAAGGAAACATTCTCGATTTCTTGGTGATTATGCGCATGATGCATTTTTGTGATTTTGTCAGCAAATCCATGACTAACACACCCTCTCTATCCAATCCATGATCTGACACACCCTCCCCATCCAATTAGTGATCACTTAAGTCAGCTCAAGCAGGTTGTAAGTCCTGGGACACCCTATAAAGGCTTTCATACACTTTACCCGTATATATAGTTCGTCCCTGTGAGACTTCCTTACTTAATACGTTTATTTTGTTAATAATATTTTGATTGACGGATACCTCATGTATTTGGGTCCTACTTGTGACACGTACTCATGGAGATACACATCTTCAACCATAATCTTCTTTTGTCTTTCCCAACCACCGAACTTTCCGTCACCTTTGGACTTTTTTCGTGACATGAGCTGTACATCTGTAATTTAATTAAGGCGGGACAAACAATTCTCAAGCTATCAAAAGCGGCGATATGCATCGATAGATCATGCTACTTCAATACGAGATCGAGACATGAACAAACGTCACATCAGATAAACCTTGCACGAGCGTATTTATTTACATGTCATGCAAGACAGTAAGGTTGCGAGGAAATGAGACAACCATACGGAGTACCGACATATAAAATATGTGGGAACGCAAGTCAAGATCGCGCACTATTATTAGGATTTTAAATGTTTTAAGTCTAGAATTTACAAAAGCGTATTTATATTTCTCCAATAATTTATGTATTATAAAAAAATAGTAAACAACAATTTTTCTTATATCACTGTTTTTTAATTTAAAACTTATGTCGCATAAGCAGATTTAGATATTATTTTGACTTCCGACTGAAATGTCAAAACACCTGTGAATTAAACTTAATTCAAATATTTTTTTATCTAAAATAAACAAAAAACTACTCCAACAATATGTATTGAATTAAAAAGAAAATTAACAACCATTAATCTATATTTTAAAAATTATGTCGTAAATTAATATCTTACTTGACTTTATAAATTACAATGACATCTTCGCGAATATACCGCCGTCTGTAAGGTCACCAAAACACGCACATGACGCAAGTTCAACGTGATTTTATCAGTAGAAAAGCAAAATAATATCAAATTAGTTAAAAAAAACTCATTATCTGCGACGAATAGATTGCTTTCGAATATATAACATGGTATTATTTTGAACTAATGTCAAATTTAGCGTAAAAACACGTTTTAAAGTGATTTTTTTATGAAAAAGTGTATGGACCACTGAGAAACGTCCGCCTCTCCCGCACGGCACGCGGCATTCATGATTCAAAACTGCGCTATTTCTTGACACATTTCACACTTGAGAATTTTTATTTTAAAATAATAATTAACGTATTTTTAATAAAAAATGTAGCTTTTTTATAGTGAATGAAGACTCAAAGTGCGAATATAGATACAATATATCGTTTAAAATCATCTTTTTATATGAATAAACAATATTTGAAAAGCATCAAAATCGTAAAAATTTCTAGCATTTTTAAAATATTATTACTTTTATTAATATTGAATATTTCTTAATATCCTACGTACGGATTCTAGATAATTAAGCAAACTTTATATGTATAAAAAAAACATAGTATGCTTACATACAAATTTTCAACGAACGAATCGTCGCCCGGGAACATTAAAAACGTTTTTTTTGCCGCGGCCTGTGGATTAATGCTTATATTTTTCTTATTTATTATAAACAATGTTCAGTTTATTACTTTTATATAAGAACAAAGGTTCTATCTAAGTTATCGCCCTAAAAAATTGCAATCTATCATATAAATTCTGATATAAATGAATAATGAAAAACCACATTTTCGTAAAAAACGCCGAAATATGCATTTGCAGTGAATGTACCGCCTTAAGTTCAACGTTGTTTCGTTCACAGAACGGAAGTTCATCATTAAAACAATTTAATTTTAAAACCACTATCGAGTGAAAATATGTAAGCCTAAGCGCTTTCAATGGAGACACGCATCATCTTCAGATGCAACATTAGAACTGACAATAAAAATAAAAACAATATTGCCGAAAAATACAGAACTATTTTAGTAACGGATATGATGCAGGGATTGCAGCTAGATTAAGTTGAAGGACCTCTAAATGTAATTCATATAAATAATTTTTAAAATATTTATTTATTGTTTAATGTCGCCATCAATAAGTATACACTCAATAAGTATATCCTTTAGTTAGACTCCGGGGATTCAGAAATAAATTACTCGAATACAAAAACCATTTTTACTCCCTTTCTTTTAACTCGTAGCGTCTGCTTGCTTTTTTGTCGAAAAAACTTTGGATCGATTTTTAACCCTTTCCAGTGATCGCGGCGACGATAAAAATGATCTAACAATTTTTTGTTTAAAAAATAATAATAATTATAGTATAATTTTGGATTTTTCGAAATTTTTTATTACTCTCTTTCTTAGCATCGCCCGACTCAAGCCCAACGCGTGGGGTAAGCGCAAAACCAGTAAGTAAACTAGTAAAAAGAAAGGAAATATAATAAACACTTGGTTTTTATGGGTAAGTTTTTTTTTAATAAATAATATAGTATCAAACAAAAACTTTTAAGTAGACCTAGAACTAGCTAGCAAGTTCTATTCAAAGATTTTGAACGCACAACTTGCCAAAAAGAACAAAAATTATAATATTGTAACGAAATTGCAAAAGAGATAATGTATAGAATTTCTCGTAATGTCAATGACGACAATAACATCGACACCTCTAGGACCTTCCACTACATTCTGGAACACACTACCGTACTCTGGAGTTATCGACAACATCTGAATTTCGATTCCAAATTCAAGTTCCAAACATTCGAAGAATATCTGGAAAAGCCTAGAACCTTCTTGTAAACACTAGAATAATCTAGAAAGTATGAAAATACCAGCATTTGGGTATAAATGCGGAACTACGCTGCGACGAGACTAGACAGTAGGTTCGGTGCAAAGTCGGCCGCGAGCCGCCACGCCACGGTGGCCAGTTGTGAGACAATCGAAGCGATAAATAAAGCGAAATAATCAAGCGAAGTACCTTATTGGCGAAATAAATCAGAGCTATCTCTGTGCGAGAATTGAGAGAAAGGTCAGGGGGGTCCCCCGACGTTTGACCGTTTCTCTGTGCAGATGATATCGGGTCACGGGGAATTCAGAAGCAAACTCCACGATCTAGGGCTTGCTCCGGACCCGTGGTGTACCTGTAGCCGGGTGAGGCAGACGCCGGAGCACATCCTCTGAAGTTGTGTTTTGTTGAGGGATGCGAGAGAGGAAATTTGGAAGTTGCAGATACGAGCAATATATTGAACTCCGATCTGTTAAGCTGCGCTAAGAACGTGGAACTGTTCAGGGCGTTTCTGCGGGTGTGGGTCTCCAGGTGGGAAATCCTTCGGCGCTTAAACAGTGGTAGTATATATTCTTGATTGCTTAATCTTGTTTTGCTCTTGTATCGTATGTGCCGGCCGCGGTGCGTGTACGTAAGTCCATATTTCTATGTACTTATTTTTGTGCTATCTGTTTAACCCAAAAGGGAGTTTTCTTTTCCAATACCCTCAAATGTCCCGACCTGTTTTGCTCCTTACATTCTGCGTTTTCCTTTGTGCCTTTATACTGTTACTATACACTTAGTGTTTTGTATATGCTTATAGACTCTGTTAATGTATTGAAATATTACTTTCTGTATTGGAATATTTTGGTGGTTTATGTATATATTTTTAAATAATAAAGAAGTGAACTGACGAAAGAATGAGGGCAAAATTTTGGATGGCAGCCGTACGGCCCAATTCTGCTTTGCAGTGCTGGGTTGCACGGTTGCCTTTAGCATTTAAAAAATGCCAACCTGGCGGCGAATGAGTAGGATCGGTATAGGAGCTTTTGCTTATAAAACGGTCCTGGGTTCTCGCACAAGCGATAAATACGTGTTATCCAGCGATAATAACATATAGATATAATAAATAGAAAATAGTTCATATACGAGTGATATATTGCGAAATAGTGTAGATTATAGAAATAGCGTTAAGATTAATTCGTGTTTAGTGACTTTGTACATAATTAATATTTTATAATAAATAATAAATAATTAATTAACAAATTGCTTATTAATTTCCAGTGTTTTCATTTTCCGCCTGCAGCCACTGCCATGTGACAATATTGTATATGTCTAAAAAAGAATAATTTATATTGTCATAATGACGTAATTTGTAAAACAATATTTTGGAATTAAAGTGTTCTGAAATTAAGTCGTAGCTATATTCTTTAAAAGATAGATAATTTTAATACCTTTTTTTAATGTAGGTATTCATCATATTTTATTTTGGTAGGTTAACCACATTATCAATGCTACTTTAAAATAAAGTGAACAAACGTTTAATACACATGAGCGCAACATATTTCAATTAAACAAAACAAATAAATCAAAAATAATAATCCGCATAAAATAGATAAAAATGCCAGAAATAAGCCATTCTTTTTGGTTTTTTATCCGAGAACCGACCCGCAATAACTTCAACAATCTTATTTATTAATTCCGCAAAATGTATAAATAAGACGGACTAAAGAAAGGCAAACGCAAAAATAGAAATCTTTTCACATAATTTAGTCCAAGCACACCCCCAAAAACCGCCCAGTGGCTAACTGATGTGCCTGTTAAGCGAAACTTCAGGCCTTCCAGCATCCCGCACAGGGTAGGCTAGAAGCCTACTTTGATCCCCTCAAACGGCCGACAGGTTTTAATGATTTTATTCAATATCGGTGAATGAAAACATGAAAACTCATATCGTGGAAAATTGTTTAGACGAAATAAATGGTGAAATACAAAATTTTATAATTTGCGACTTCGATGGAGTGTGATGGCTGGTTCTATTTTGTTATTGAGAAGCCACTTGAACTGAAAGAAGTGGTGGAATGATTAGAAACAAAGGACCGAATCTGGCCTACATTTTTTTTTCTGGTGCAGTTGGACGCCTTTGCACACAGCCGTGACTTCAATAGTCGACAAGAAGACTGTTTCGCAATTATGGTGGATCCAGGAATCGCGCACTTTGATTTGGCCTTTGTGACGGATTCAGCAGCGACGTGCACAAAAAATGGCATGGCGTAGTTCTGATCGCTAGCACAATTCTCTCGTCACTAGTCCGGCCCGCGCCAGGCTCGGTAGGCCAGAGGGGGGCGGAGTGATACAAAGGAGGAGAGTGGACAAAGAGAGATATATATTTTATATATTTATATATTTTATATATTTTTATATATTTTATATATTTAAATATATTTATATATTTTATTTCTTTAACGCCCTTATGAGGTTTTACAAATATACAGAACAATTTTTTTTTAAATAACATAAGACAGTTAAAATAATAATACAGTTAAAAGTTACAATAATAATAGTTAAAAAGTTAATAATAATAATAATAATAATACAGTTAAAGGTAAAATAATAATAGTTAAAGGTAAAATAGAAAAATTTATTGTCCATTTCCATTTCGTTGAGTTGTAAACAATTGTATCAGCTTTGTCCTATACACAGTTATATTATCAGCAAAAATGTCAGCCGCCTCTGCATGTTCATTCCCTTAATGAGTGTAATCTGGGAATTACAGAGTTTGCTAATGCATTAGTTCTGACATTTCCACTATAATAGAACAATGCACTGTGTCTTGATGATCTCGATGGAGCATATAAGTCGATCAGACTAATAATCTGGGGGCAATCAATCAAAGTATTTACGATCCTATAAAGAAATATTAGGTCTATTACAGTATGTCTCACAGACAAGTTTAAAAGTTGTAAATAACTAAGGAGATATTCATAATTGATATCTTCCAAGCGTATATTTAATTTGTAATTAATGAATCTTAAGAATTTTTTTTGGACTCGTTCAATTGCCGTTGAATGATTAACACAGTGAGGCGACCAAATGATCGAGTTATATTCAACCTGAGGTCTGACAAGAGAAGTGTAGAGGACTTTATAAGTGCGCAGGTCTGTAAAGTTTTGTGCAGCTCTTAAAAGAAATCCCAACATTTTGAGACCTTTATTAGTTATCAAGTCAATGTGGGGAATGAATGCTAATTTAGCATCAAAAATTACTCCCAGATCACTTATCTCCTCAACTGATACAAGGTTTACATCATTAATTTTGTAGGTGAATTTAATAGGAATCTTTTTTTTTGTAAAAGTAATAGATTGGCACTTGGAGATGGACATAATATGTTTGGGCTTGTTGCAGAATCGAGTGGAATCCACACGGATCTTATTTATATAGGTTTGTATGTAATCGTTCAGACGTAACCGCGCGGTTAATCAAACTGCGCGGTGTCCGCAACTCAACCGCTAAAAAATAGAATCGCGCGTTTTGATGAAGTGGAGAAAAGACCTCCAATCTTCAATGTGAGGATTAAGGATTACTCAAATAAAATTGCCAAGAACCAAGCTTGGCAGGAGCTGGTGGAGATATTTGGAAATGGTGAAGACACGTTGGAAAAAAGGAGTATTTTAGATAAGTAGGTATTTATTCACCAAAAATGAACTGACAGAATGATATTTTTGTGTCTTGCCATGGAACACGGCCGTCATTCACAAAGTAATGAGCGAATTTATCTCAGATACTCAAAGATGGAGAACGACACCGTAGCTGTCAAACTGACGTTTATTATATGCGCGCGCACACAAATCGCTTACTAACCGCGGCTGTCTGAACACATGACACAAATCGCGTGTTTTGAAACGCGCGCTTTGCAATCGAACGATTCCGGCGTGTCTGAACTTGCGTGTTCGAATTGCGTATTAACAGGCGCTTACATATGATATGCGTCAACACGACTAGTTAATGTAATAATGTAACCGAAATATAAAAATCAATAGCAAAGTATTAGGTTGATGCATAATTGGACGTAGCTATGCTGAAAGTGTCCAACCTAAAAAACGAGGAACTGAGAAAATGGCTTCTAAGAATTTAAATTTGTAAAAAACTTATAGGTACGTCGATATGTATCATAATTGCATATTTTTGCGTAAGGCTCATTTTATCGATATTTTTTGTGTTTTTTTGATATAATTATAAGAAAAAAATAACATTTACGAAGATATGACGCATTTGACACATTGGATTCTTTCTACATCGTGTGTTAATATACAAAAAATACTAATTATTTTTTCTATGTGGGTTGAACGCATTCTATCAAATATGAGTCACATTATCAAATGCCAGCTTTTTTATTCCTTGTGACTTGGATTCATTCTATAAATTTGTCTGACAGTCTTATCTGCCTTGGATAAAATAATATTTAATTATCTGGGTACTTATTTAATTAAATTTAAGAATGACAAAAAAATGTGGATGTTTATTGAGTTAATTTGTGTTGCGTGTGTCTGACAACGCTACGACGTGTGTGTGACAAAAACGGTGATAACTGTGATTAGAAAAATATTGAATTTAATAAAACTATAGCACTTAGAATTTGGATGTTTTCAGCACATAAAGATATCATAGTGAGCTATCTAAACCCGTATATAATTTTTTTACCTAAATACGTCCATAGTATCCCTTGTTTTTTTCGTGGGGTTTATTTGTTTCGCTCGACATCTGTCGCTTTGCAATTCACGACTGGCAACCCTGGACGTCGTCTTGAGGCTCGTGCTTCGCACTAAATCGAACTCTCAAACTTCAGATCCTAGATCCGCGCCATTTATATTCAACAACTGGATAATCGAACCTCCTAATTTTTTTAGCGTTAAGGATAAGGTTTTCGTCATTTCTAGGCTTTTCCAGGTTTTTCGATTCGCAAGTTACTTGAATGATGTAGCTAATTCTAAAGTGAGGTAGTGTGTTCCAAAATGTAGTAGAAGGTCCTAGAGGTTTCGATGTTATGACTAAAAGTGACTAAAAATCTACACGTGCGAAGCCGCGCGGGTAAGCTAGTATACAAGTCAGGGAATGTTTGGAGTTTGATGACCAGGCCCTTCTGGTGGCTGTGGAAAAGGACGAAAGTTGCACCGCTAGAACCCTGAACACTGGATATTAAAGAAAATATGCGAGGCGAGTGTTGAAAGCAGCAGAAACAGATGGTATCCATGAAAGGCCTGGCTCGATCAGATAAACCAAATATTGGAGGACGGCCATATTAAAAGCTTCAACAACCGAAGATTGTGCCTGGCAAGATGTACGAATTAAATAATGCCAAAGGGTCTTTGGGGAGGATATACCAAATTTTCTCCTTGTCATACTCGAATGGGACAGCCAAGCGAAGAGAAATCAGAGCTCTTGAATTTATAAAGCTCGGGCAAAATTTCCCGGGAGAGCGTAGATATTTGGAACGAAGTTCCTTAACGTGGCTTGCGGTAGGAGTTGACTGGAAGAAATCGTCACTTAAGGAAAAAGCGTTAAGCCCCCTCCGTGCGACTCTCTCCCTCTCTTTCTCTCTCTCTATAAAAACTATAAATTATTTCAATAAATAAAATAAAAGTGCTGTACCTTGGTGGAATCGAATAAATTGTTGCAGGTATAATAACCCAGGAATTAGTTGATTCGTGCTCAGAACCCTGCAGCACGAACGGGTGTTTCCTGAAAATAAAAATTTCATTTTTAACAATATTTTTATATGAAAGTATTTTCCAAGAACATAGTTGCTGGATTTGATGATTAATTAATCATGGATGTATTATAGAGATCTCACAGAGACGAAGCTACTTATATTCTAGAAAAATGGATGGTAGTCTCTTATGCAATGGATCAGGTCTTACAACCTGTATGATATGGCTTAAGTGATCACTCTACACAATGCAACGTTCGCCAATTCCATCGTAAGAACATCCGTTATCAAATTTTTGAAAGTTTTTGGTATATATAGTTCGAATTAAGAACATTTCATATATTGCACTGGCCTCTGCTAGAGACATCTGTTGTTATTTTTTTCTGATTTACAAGTTAGTATACATAGATTTCGCAACTGATAATGATACCTCTACATTTTATTTTTCAATTTATTTCTCATATATGAATAATAATCAGTCATAACAATCTAAAACAATAAGAAATACACGCCGTCTACACATAATAAGTCTTCCGAACAGTCTATCAGAATGTGAAAATTACTAGAAAGGCTTAGAATACATAGAATCATATTTGAACCTTCGCAAAATGATATTCGTTATATAAAAGGTGACATAACCTCTATACATTTCAGTTTATTGTGACAGTAATAGAAAAAAAATATATAAAGCGAGTGACTAGTGTGAATTATTTTCGGCCAGCGAATAGATTACGAGAGTACCTACCTAAAAATGACTTAATATTAAAAAAGCTCATTGATATAACAGTAAAGATCCTTGAGTCTGCAACAAAATCCTGAAATATCTGCAAAAAGTATGGGTTTAGTAATGACGCAGTAAAATAGCAAGTATTTGGTGGTTGGCTTTATTCAACAAATTATCTTTTTTTTCCAAAAGAAGAAGACTAGAGGACGCGACAAAAAAATTACCATAAATTACTTAATAAAGTATTCTTCATTATTCACAACGTCTTGGAAACGTTCTGCAAGTTTTTCGATGCATCTACGATAAAAATTACCTTGCCTTGATTTAAAGAACCGTCACTCGAACAGAAGGAGGTGTCGAAAGTGCTTTTTTTTACTACTTAATATTCCATTAACGTAAAAGCGTACCCTGCGGGGCAGAAAATTTTATTTTTAATAAAATATAACTTTTACCATTTTATCTTTTGAGGCGCCTTTAAAAATATGAATAAAACAATATATTTAATTATATTAATATAATAGATACCAGTCAAGTAATTTCGGAAAGTTTTAAAAATGTTTTAATTATAATGAATGTCAATGTGATGAATTTACATGATTTTTAAAAGAATATCGTACAGCGAGGTGTACGTATATAACCGACAGCATGCGTTAAGTGCATCTTGCATGACTGTTTAGCAATAAGCGGTCATGTAACTTTGTCACTTTCTCGCATGGACTGACGTGTATCGGTATACATCACATCCTTGAAAGACCATGACCAAAAAATCTACCTATAAAAGTGAGGCATGGGATATATGGATGAGCTTATATCCGAAAGATTATGTTTGTATAAATGATCACTTGCCCCCAAAACTCAGCTTAACACTCGTGTTCTGTGTATCGCAATATACATCTCGGTTAAGCGTGAAAAATAATGAGTAGCTTGTTGGTATGGTTAGGACTCTCGCCTCGTGATCCAAAGGTCGTGGGTTCGAACTTCACTCCAGACCAGCAGGTTAGTCCTATTTTAATAGTACAAGCGATTAGCTTAGTTTGAGAATAGTAAGAATAAATATGACACGTATTCCGTGTCCGCATCTCTATTTAAAAAAAATGTGTTGATGGCAATGACTTACTAATCTAACTGAAACGGGTTTTTTGTAAGTGAAGTTTACAATGAAGTTTACAAACATTAATAGACTAAACGTGTTAAAATGTACAGTGGAATCTACTATGTAGAACCAGCTAGTTGTCGTACGACTGTCATCCAGCTTTGGTGGGTAGATACTGCTCTACTGGGTACGTTCAACTGCTCTGGCCAGTAATATAGACACCGTGTCCGGTCCACCAAGGCCTCCGTCTAGCAGATAATAATTTTAAATTATTCATTTATGATTTCCTAGAACTTACATAGCAAAAATACAATTATGACTCTGTAATAAAATATAATATGACTCTGACATATTTATTATTTAAATAATTTTGAATACTCTTTATTTAAACTTGAATTCTTTTGAGCTAGCATTCATCCAACGCTTCCATGAATTCGTTTTTGTACTATGAGGCATTAAAAATTCAAACAAACTCCTTTGACCGTCTATGAAATTCTGGATAAATAAATAACGCAGAACCATATTTCTGTAGAAAATTAATATCTTGTGAATATTAATATGTGTATTATACAGATTGGGCAGTAAATAAAGCAACCTTCGAAGGCTTATAAATGTTCAGAATGAAGTGCCCAATTAAAGAATTAGGCAGGTATTATTATATATGGCTATCAAATATTTTAAATTGATATAGAGGCAGGCGTGTGCACAAATGTGTGTTTGCCGATTTATCGACTTGCCTATTTTAATAGATCTGAAGAACGTATGTCGCGATGAATAACAGAGACAGAGAGTGTGAAAGAGAGAGAATAGGTAGAATAGGAGAATAGGAGATGAAAGACGCGCGCTCTAGAGGGCGCTCTTTTTGTTGCATTGAGATCGACCACGATTATTCATTGTATAATTGCCATAGTACGCGAGATTTAGATCTAGATGAAATGAAATGTCACTTTTGTCACCCGCCGGGTCCTAACGAATAAGTTTCCAAAATTTGAGTCCGATCGGTCGAACGGTACAGATTTGCATCGAAAATATATCCGGGGGAGGGGAAGGGGTAAATTACCTGCCGAGTCCTAAAGAATTAGTTTCTCAATTTTGAGTCCAATCGGTTAAACGATACAGATTTGCATAGAAAAAATGTCAGGGGAAGGGGAGGGGGTAAAAGAATAGAGGGGAAATATAACATCTTTGTTACCCGCCGAGTCCTAAAGAAGAAGTTTCCAAATTTTCAGTCCGGTCAGTTAAACTGTACAGATTTGCATCTAAAATATGTCAGGGTGAGGGGAAGGGGTAAAATAATAGGGAAGAAATATCGCTTGTGCTAGTTAGTTAAGCAAATATGCGTCCGATCGGTCAAACGGTACAGATTTCCATCGAAAATATGTCACACGTAAGAATGAATAAATAAATAATTACACATATGTGAATAGATAAGCCGTACATGTAGAATGAAGTTGGGAGGATCATTATCTCACACGAGGACCTCAGACCATCCTCCATAAATCCTTCAGCAACTCACAACTCGGCGAATCGCATAGTTTTAGGGATTATATTGTTTTCCGAGTTTGCAGGCTCTGTATCGGTCGCAGGCATAAATCAGCAGATGAAACAATCGGAACTACGGTCGTTATACTGCCTGCTTAGTTATTTCTGACAGTGCAAATGAATTGCTCTCGAAATTCTTACTACACTGTACTTCTCGACAGACGTCCCATGATATCGGTAAGCCGAAACAACAAAAACATTGCAATAATACCCCATATTCTCAGGATAATAAGATAATAATCATACACACACCACCCTCATATACACCAACACACTACTTGACCGACACGCATTTTTTACTCCTGTGAAGTAAGAATTACATATAAATGTCCAACAGCTCTGTCCACGAGTATTATAACACTTATGTATGTGATTATACAATCGGGCTGGATACCTCTTAATGAAAAATAAAATAAATATAAGGCATACGAATCAATTTTTTATTTTTTTTATTTAGTAAATAAACTTGTTTTATTATGTCTTCCACATTTGGAAACAGTTTGAATAATATTTTGTTGGAAAGGTGTTTTTTTATTTTTTTATTTAATTATCCTTTGCGTTGTTATTACTGGATTTAGGTTTTTTATACGCTCCACCCTAACCGACATTGCCGTATATAAACAGGGAATGAAAGAGGGCGTAGTACACATTTTTAATACTTTTTACACTTGATATATTTATTAGCCTAACAAATACATTTATACATTTTCTTATTCTCTTTATTCCACCTTATATGTTCATCAATGATTACACCTAGGTATTTTATTTCAGATGAAGAGTCAATTAAAGTACAAGTTATCGGGTTGTATACAATCAGTGTTACATTTTTGATCATGGATTATTATTTTATGGTTATTTTTAGGATTTTTTTTAGAGAAAACGAAATGTATGTGTTTTTTTGCATCGAGTGTTAGAAGATTATTGTCAAAGCAAGATTTCAATTATGATATCCTTGATTGCTAATTCGTGAATTTTTGCCCATGATGGACCTTTTGTAAATAATACAGTGTCGTCTGCATAGGATATTAGTTCACCGTTAATTTTTTGTTGAAATATGTCATTCACTTAAATAAGAAATAGTAAAGGTCCGAAGACCGTGCCTTGGGGGATTTCAAATTCACTTGTTAGTGGTTTAATTAGTTATTCATTTAATTGAAGAGAGATTAGAGTTCAGGGACCGTACCTTGGGGGAATCCAAATTTACCTATTGGTGGATTACTTGGAGATTCATTTGATCTTACTATCTGAGGTATGTTCGGTGAGTGGCTTTTTACCCATTTGGGGCCGTTTGGTCAGTCCCGTGTTCTTTTTGGTTCTGATACGAGTTTTTCGTGGGAGATACTGTCGAGTACTTCCCACGAATCGATGAAGATACCTGTACAATTACTTGATTTGTTCAATTTATTTTGCATGATGGCGGATGTTTTGTGGTTGCGCCTTGTGTGCATATTCTCCCAGTGGGTTCTCATTTATTATAGAATTGACTTTGTGATTGAGTTTGGTCTATTTTGACTGCTTATTATATATTATTGTTTACTTGACTGCTTATTCTATATATTGTTAATTAAGATTTTGATATATTAGATTTTCTTTTCTTTCTTTCTCATTGTTATTTAATTATATTACACTACCTGTACCTATGATTGTAAGTGGTTATCCCTCACCACACACAAGAATTATAATTTCATAATTCTTTTTGGAGACAAAAAAATATTGATTTGTAAACTTTGACTATGTATGTATAATTGTAAAAAAATATTATATATATTATTAATTAAATAAATAATGAAAAAATAATAAAAATTTGGAGTCTTTCAATAAGTAGCTGCTTATCCATTTTAGGGCTACGTGGTTAATCCCATTTTCTTTTTGTTTTGGTACGAGTTTTTCATGGAAGATACTATCGAATGCATTATTTAAATCGATTCCTATGTATTTCTTTGATTTATCTAAATTACTTTTTATAATAGTGGAATTTTTTGCAATTGCGTCTCGAGTACTTATTACCTCAGTGAACCCAAACTGATTTTGTTAATTGATAATAATAATTATTTTCAATAATTTTTATGGCGTCATTTTCGTAAAAATTTTGCCTCAGGAGCATTTTGTACAAAGAATGTTTATTCCTACACTAGTAATTAAATTAAATTTTGAAATTGCTACCTTACGGAAATGATTTACGATGCACTGCTCCGTATTACGGAAAGCAGAGAGTTTCACGCCTTTGAGCCCTGCAAATGCTCGTTCACTAAACTTAGTCTTCTGTCAGTGGTTGATCGATTCTGTAAGCCTTTCTGTAGCTGGTTTTCACTGACATCAAATGGAATGGGTGATGCTGGGTGCATTTATGGAGCAACATAACGACATGGATAACAATTAAGCACTGCAGTTCGAAACGGGCTTGGTTAAATTGACAGATCGCCTGCTTAGCACCCGAGAGGTACCGAGATCAATACAAATCGCTTTCAAAGTGTCAGAACTTCATTTGTTTTGGCTATCACAAAATGATGTCTTGATTGCTTTTATATAACGTTGTAGACTTCGTTAATAGAATTATCTTAAAGTTGGTAGAATCATGGCTTGGCTTAAGTGATCATTTTACACAATGTAGTGCTCGATAATGGGTGGAATCGCACCCATTATTGACTACCACATCTATCGAATTCTGGAAAGTTTTATATATTGTCTAGTAGTAGTGGCTAGGGAGCAATAAATTAAAATTTGAAAATTAATCAGCGATTTTTTAATTAATGATTAATTAACTATTCAATATAAAAAGTCACTCAGAACAAAACTAAACGCTTTTCTTTAAATTACACTATTTCGCAATATATCACTCGTAAATAAACACTTTATTATTAATGGGTAACACGTATTTATTATTCACTAGAACGCTCCATCCAATTTTCGAATGAAGTATTAATCGCATTTATTTATTTCGCCAATTACATACTTCGCTCGATTATTTTGCTCAATATCTGTCACTTCGCAATTCGCGACTGGCCACCCTGGGCGTACTTCGCACTGAATCGCACTGTCAAACACGACAAATGACTCCCGCCACGGCGGGAGTCAGTTGTCGTGTTTGTTTATACCCAAATGCTGGTATTTTCGTACTTTTTAGGTTATTCTAGTGTTCAGGAGAAGTTCCTCGTCGCTTCCCATTTGTTCAAGGCGTTTCTAGACGTTTCCAGAAGGTTGTAGATCATCATAGATTGCTACAGATTGTTCTCGATCCGTCGATAGTGTTTTGACATATTACGAGGACAGTGCGCAATTCCTTTTTCTTGCGGTTCCGTGACAATATCGTATTTCCTCGCTTCGCTTCACTTTGAACTACGTTTTCGCAATCTATCGTTGAAATGCTGAAAAAAAATGCTGAAAATCTGTCATTCCCACGAAACAGTATACAGGGTTTTTTGGAAAAATTAATTGATTTATGAGTCGAAAATATTCAAGCAACCATGACCTAATATCAATAGTTATGGAGATATGCGACATCAAAGTTTGCATTTTTTTTTCAATATTTCTGATTTATTTTTTTGTAAAATGTTGGACTATCATTACAGTTACTTATATCGAATATGAAAAATTCATTCCCTTTAATGCAAGTTAAATAAAATAATAAAAACCTACGAATTCCAATTGGAAAACATTCCATTTGCAATTACTGCAGGTTTTTTTTTATCATTTTATTGAAATTCTATTGAAACAAATGAATTTTTCGTAAGCGATGTAAGTTACTGTAATAATAGTTCAACGTTTTGTAAAAAATAAGTCAGAAATATTGAAAAAAAAATGCAAACTTTGATATTGCACACATAACTATTGATATTAGGTCACGGCTGTTTGAACATTTCGACACATAATCAAGGCAGTAATATAGTTTTGCGAGGTTATTAATGTTTTCCAAATAACCCTGTATCATATACTTTCTTACGCGCTATTTTTTCTCGCTAAATAAACATTATATATTGAAATATCGAATATAATATTTAGCATTAAATTCATTAATATCATGAGACGCCTCTCGAAAACTTGACTATAGTTGAAAACAAAAGCCTTATCTGTGTGCCTTATCAAATGTCTGCGAGGAACCGTTTCATACGAAGTGCTCATGTGATCTGTGAACTAAATAAAAGCCATAGAAATTAACAAATCTGTAAATAATAATGAATGTATTATAAATAACCAAAAAAATCTAACTTACAGTCCTATCTTGAATATGTTCCCTTTCACCCTATCACCTGTTTCTTTCCCACCCCCCACTATTTACCCCTATTTGGACGCTTGACACCGAGGTATGATTGTTCATAATTTGTAAAGTTTAATTAGTATTAAGTATACCTTGACGAAGGAACGTTGTTACTGAAACCGGTTGGTTTTATTAAGTGGTGATAAACTATGTTAATTTGTTTAATTACATGAAGATGTTAAAACAATAAAAATCCAAGAACTTCAATATGCACGACGTGTGATGGAGCGTCCAGAAATGTACGAGATCTTGCTCCTCATGATGCAGGGAAAGAATGCCGGAAGTCGGGGCCCTGGAAGAAGGAGAACATGATGGCTGAAAAACCTGAGACTGGTTTGGCTAGTCTACTGTAGAGAGCCGCAGTAAACAATGTTCACAGAGCCAACATTGGCCTAAAGAAGAAGAAGAAGAAGAAGAACAACCTGAATGATGAGACAAACCTCACTCACAAAATACGTAATATTCTATGTAGCAATGTCTGTCACTATCGCTACCAGATGCCGTAAATATTGATGAGGTATAATATATAAATATTATACATATGTTCGCAAATAATGATGAGGTATAATATAAATGTAGTTATATTTAAGTGCTAGTGTATTGGCTGTCCTGACGAAAAGACGGGTTACGTCTCGAAACCGGTAGACCAAAAAGTAATTTTTGGTGGTTATATACTAACATTAATAATATTTTGTTAACATTAAAAGCCAAAAAATGCAACACTCTCTATGTAACAATGCCCGTCGCAAGGTGGCGAAAAAAACAATCTACTCGTATATAAAATAATAATGAAGTGTAAAAGGCAAAAAAAATGCAAAATTCTCTATGTAAAAATGTACACCACACTAAATGCCGCTGTTCCCACACTTGTGGCCGAAATAAATATAATAATTTCGTTGTCTGTTCGTCTGTCTGTCTGTAACTTCGTATAACGTCCATAATTTCGTTAGAATTCACTGCCAAAAAAGCGAAATTAAACGGCTGGAGAAGGATCTTGAACCCCGGGCGGGCAAAACCGAAGGCGGCAATCTAGCGACGTTGCCACCATCGCGTGTGCGCGATCCCTCAGAAATATACTATATATAGGACTTAGCAAAGACGCGAACCAATGTTCCATCATTTTTGATGAGTTACAGCTAGTATATAGTAAAAACATAGGAGGCGATGGTTAAAGCCACTTTAAAAACTAATGGCTCCATTTGTCTTCGTAGGATGGTGAAATCAAGTAAACTGGGTTTTCAGTCCGGCAGAGGAACGCCCCCAGGGCGGACTAGTAGACCTTTCAAGTGCCCCCCAGAGTGGGGCAGGCCTGGTATTCGTTTAAGGGTGGATTCTTCAAGCTCTAAATAGAGTGACCCTGCTTTGTTGGGACAAGCTTTAAGGGGGTGTTGTGGAGATATCGGAGAGGAGGCATACTTTGCTTTACGGAGATTTCACACAGAATTTTTGGTCTTATAAGTCCATGACCGCAGTCACTACAGAGCGCCATCCATCTCTTGACGTCGTTGTTTAATTGTGTGTGTACAGCCTGCTGGGTCTTCTTATTATTACACTGTTTCTTAATTCGCACTAATTACGCTGTTTCTATCACTTCGACCGGTTTCGAGACGATTCCGTTCAATTAGCGCACTTAGGTAATTAGCCCGAATATCTGTCATTCGAAGAAAGTTCTCGAAGAATCGCGATTCTTCGAGAACTTTCATTACATTTCTAGTATTTAATCAACTTTCCAGTGTTTCCAAGAATGTCTTCATCGATTACAGAGTGTTCCGAGGTATTGTGGGGTCTTCGAGAGATTTCGATAGTGTGTAATTCCTTATATTTTACATTTATGATATATTTATCATTTGTACAATAATTTATGTGTATATAAATTAATATACGGTACACAATTATTATGTCAAAGTGTTAAAAATGGGGAAAGTACTAATTAAAATCATTATCATTTTATTTAGCTTGTTTTAAAACGAATGAATTTTTCGTAATCAATACAAGTTACTATAATTATAGTTCAACGTTTTGTAAAAAATAAGTCAGAATTATTGAATATAAAATGCAATCTTTGATATTGCATTTCTCCATAATTATTGATTTTAGGTCATGGTTGCTTCAGGATTTTCGACTCATAATCAAAGTAGGAATCCATCTATAAATTTTAGCTGCTAGCTATGAAACACCCTGTGTAATACGTACAATTGAATATATATTTATTTTCATACGTGTAGTCGGTAACAGCATTACCTTAATCTATTCCTACAGCACGCCACTGATATTTTCAATCATGGTATAGTAAAGATTAACAGAGATCACAGCATGTTTTCACATGAATCGAACATTCATCCGACTGGACAAAAGCGTCGGCAGGGCACGTCTGTTTTTATAACTATTTTCGGGAACACGTTCCTGGACCGGGTGTGGGGGGAGATGGGCCGCAAGGGAAGAAAATCTCCAGAATTGCACAGAAGCCGGAATCCATTATAATTTTTTTACCTTTATTTCCTTCCCATGGATTTTTTACAAAAGATTTTAATTGGGTTTAAATAGAATTCCTTTTAATTGGTCACGGTTTACTCAGGGAATGTTTAAATTCTAAAAACATTAATGAATTACTGTACTGGTAATGAATGAAGTACTGGACGTTAGACAGCTGTTCGTTAAGTCTACCCTCATCTTCTACATTAAAAACAC
The DNA here is from genome assembly GCA_016648135.1 of Agrypnia vestita. Taxonomy (NCBI): domain Eukaryota; kingdom Metazoa; phylum Arthropoda; class Insecta; order Trichoptera; family Phryganeidae; genus Agrypnia; species Agrypnia vestita. Next base: position 55,927 of record JADDOH010003061.1, read on the forward strand.
AAACCACCTAACAGCAACCAGTAACTCGCATTCACATAATACTAGACAAGCATTACGAAACCTTGACGAAATACCAAAAACTAAGACAACACATGGACAGAAAAATTACTCATACATAGGGCCTAAAATATTTAACATATTTAAAACAGACTTCCCGGAAATCAGAATATACTCAATTAATAAAATAAAAGCTTTAGCAAACAACTGGCTTACCTCCAAAGGTAGAACAGCAACTGAAAACTTACTTACTGTAATTGCGTAATAATGTCTTTAAATAAAAATATATACCTATATAAATTAATTAATTAATTAAGGAAAATAAAAAAATAATCTTAAACAAAACTTTAACCCTTTTTACATTAAACAATTATTCTACACATATTTACACTTGGACTTATGACTCACTCAACTTTCACTAACATTCCACTTGATACTCTATAGATACATAATAACTATCTTATGAAAATAAATACTACTGACGAACTCGAAAAAATATTATAATTGTGTGCTATAACGCCACTCTGGGACAGGCGTAGCCTAGTAGAGTGGCATAATCCACAAATTAAACAAAACAAAAAAATGTGTAAATTATCTTATGTTTTATTGTTAAATTAGTATTAAGTATCTTATTTGTAAACAAGGATTTTTAAATAAATAAAAAAAAATTAATGAGGATACGTGAGCACATGAACATGATTGTAGAAGTAAGCAGATAGAATTGAATACTGCAATATTTTAATTATTATTGTTTATACTCGTATTCACGATTTTCCAGTGTACATAATGATGAAAAATACGCAAAATAAAAAAATTTAGGCGCAGGGCTTCCAACCTGTATGAGCTGTCTTAAGTGATCACTCTACACAATGCAACGTTGACCAATTCCATCGTAAGAACATCCACATATTATCAAATTTTCGAAAGTTCTGTATAAAGTTCGAATCAAGAACATTTTATATATTGCACTGGCCTCTACTAGAGGCATCTGTTGTTATTTTTTCTCACTTACAAATTAGTATGCATAGATTTCGCAACTGGTAATGTTACCTTTATATTTTATTTTTTAAAGTGGTGTTTTTTTAGCAAAATTCATTTTTAAGGTATGTATGCTTTCTTTAGAATTATGACATATCTACTAGAATATGCATGAAAATCAATATTTTCAATTTTCAATCCCATCATGCACCAGCATATTATATTTTTAAAAATATTTTTATGTGAAAGTATGTTCTTAGAACCAGAGGCGTGGTAGAACCAGGGGCGTGCAGTCAGAACAAGAAGCATGACTTTTATTTAAAAATTTATTTGAAAAAAAAATCGAAATTGAATATTCATTTAGAAGAACATTATGAAATATAAAATCTGAACAATATTTTAATTATTGTGATAGGATATTTCGGTTTCTTTTCAAAATATATGCTTAAGAAAAAGTCACGCTTCTTGTTCTCAGTGCACTCCCCTTCTAAGAACACAGTTACTGGATTTGGTCCCCAGAGGGATGGTTCATTAATTAAGGATAAATTATAGAAGTCTCGCAGAAACGGAGCCATTTATATATGAGAAAAGCCGATGGATGTCTCTTACGCGATGGCTCAAGGCTTACAACCTATATGAGCTGGCTTTCACCTAATTTGATGATCATCATGAACAATCTCCACATTGTAAACACCAAATCCATTAATGGTTTTTGGAAATTAATTTAAATACATTTTCTTTATTTAGGTTGTTTTTGTAACATTCAAGGTGAGATTAAATTTAAGGAAAAACTTAATCTCTTTTAAAAACACTTCTTGTTGAATGTTTTCTGTTCATGAAATTAGCTGAATGAAATACCTCGCCAGGAGAGGCGCTGCCAACAAAGTTTCCACATCGGCTGGCCAGTCTCCTGGTAGTTAGCGAAAATTTCTTATCGTCCTAGATTAATTTAAATCCTATGAAATTCTAACGGCTGGCCGCCCGCAACCTCGCCGGAAACTATCGGATAAAGCCTCTTAGAAGGGGATGACGAGGCAATGTGTTCATTCGCTTTCATATAAGTCAAAGAGAATTGTTTGATGGAATGATTGAAAACTTGCAGAAAGTAAAAAAGAATTTTTATTAAGTTTTTAATAGCGAAGCGAACAAATTTTTAATATTCGAAATACGTTACTTTCATGATGGTCCAACGGTTTAGTGAATATACGTCAGAAATATTGAAAAAAATGCGTAGTTTGAACTCGCTCCATAAATATTTATATTGGGACGTTGACGTAGGCAGAAATCTATCAATAAGAGGAAAGAAACAACTTTAAAATCTGACTATTAGATAAATTCATCTGTTTATTTATTATTTGGCTATTATTATTGATAGATTTATTAATTTATAACGCTTCTAAATTGTTAAGTCGCAAACTAATTCCGTTTTTGTGTAAAATTGTGTTAATATCAAATGTGTGATCAAAATGAATTAGATGTTCGGCAAATTCAGAAAACCCTATATTTGTTAAGAATTTCATGTGTTCTTTTATTCTAATACCTATTTACGTTTCTCGATGTTTTATCAATATAGAAAGCCGGTATATACACGCAAGGGTCGCTATCAATTATTATTACGTCCCGTGTTTTTCCACGGGTTTACGGATAGTTATGTAATACAATATTTTAAATAATAAACTAAAACCTTATGTGACAATATTTGCAGATAGCAGGATCTTTGATTCGTTTTATTGTATGGATCGTCTACCTAGAATTTACTTTTGCGTAATACAATGCGCGCACGAGCATTGGGGATCCGAGACTTTTACCATTACAAAATCACAAATAAAGCTTTTGGTACTTCATTTATTAAAATTCATCTGGCTTCCAAGAAACATTGTCTCTTTCAACCTTTTGTCACTGCAATTTCATCAATTATTAAAGTAATGATATCCTAATCTATAGAGTAAGTAATTTTTAAATAATCTATATACTTTATTTTATTACAGCTTATTTACATTCAAATTATTATTTCATTATGTGTGGATGTTCTTACGGTGGAATTGATGAACGTTGCATTGTGTAAAGTGATCAATTAAACCATCTCACATGGATCATAAGGCCTGGGTCACCCTATGGAGTCTTCCATGGACTCTTCCCGTACAAAATAGATTCGTCTCTGTGAGACTTCTATAATTTATATTAATTAAAAATTAATAAAATTTTCGTGGATAGAATCCAGTAATTGTATTGTCAGAACATACATACAGGGTGTAACAGAACTATTAAACAATGTTTCTTTACAGGCGAATTTCTGTCTTGGTCTAAATCAACTCGAAAGTCGAAAATGTTCAAGCAACCATGACCATTAATAGTTTAGGAAATATGCGACATAAAAGATTTGCATTTTTTTTTTCAATATTTCTGACATATTTTTTGCAAAACGTTGAAGTGTTATTACAGTAACTTATATCAATTATGAAAAAAGTTACTGTAATGATAGTCCAATGTTTTGCAAAAAATAAGTCAAAAATATTTTTAAAAAAAATGAAAATCATAATCAAGCTAGAAATCCACCTGTAAAATATTGTGGACTAGCTATGTTACACCCTGTATAAAAATATTGTTATAAAAACTTGATTTACTGCGTTAATAAAAATACTTTTCAAACGTCTACACTGCTTTAACTATTTTTGCAAATAAAGTATTTGACTTTCCGTTCTTTTCGCGTTAATTATTTAAGTTTGGTTGGGCTGTGTAAGAGCACTTCCCTCTTTTGGTAATAAATTACTACTACTAACCTGCTCCGCCTAACAAAACTACGTTGCCTCTGAAAACATTTATTTTATTTAAGTTATACGAAATTTGCGGCAATGTAAATCATCTGTCTTTGTCTCACAAGCGAATTATTTACTTATTCATAATACTGGCATTTCTGTCCATATTTCCCTTCACGATTGACAAAAGCTCCTCCCCACTAGATGTTTTCAGGAATAGGTTGAAAAACGATGTATTTAATCTATTAGGTCCTTACATATGAAATTGGCGTTTTGCCGTACTGGCAAATTTGATCTCAAATATCTTCTCCCTGGGTTGGAATTCCAAATCCAAATTTATACAGCTATTTACTCATGTATTTGTGTTTTGAAAATTATAATTCATTTGTTTTTTCCTCAATTGTTTTTTTCTTTGCGTCACTCAGTTTACAAAATGAAAAACTTGAAATATCGCGTTATTTACGAGTACGAGTTCCACCGTGGCACCAGTGCTGCAGAAACGGCTCGAAGGATTAATGACGTATATGGCGACGGTGCCGCAAAAGAAAACACAGTGCGTTTTTGGTTCCAACGTTTTCGTTCTGGAAATTTCGACCTGCAGAACAAGCCCCGTGGACGGCCGGAGACCAAAGTTGATAATGGAGAATTGAAGGCTATTGTGGAAGCGGATCCATCGCAAACCACATCCGAGTTAGCTGCAGGCTGCGGTGTTAGTGATAAAACTGTTTTAATCCACTTGAAGCAAATTGGTAAGGTGAAAAAGCTTGAAAGGTTGGTACCTCACAAATTGAGTGAAGCAAATCAACAAACGCGCGTTGACTGCTGCGTTGCATTACTCAACCGGCACAATAATGAAGGGATTTTAAATCGAATCATTACCTGTGATGAAAAGTGGATCCTGTACGATAATCGGAAGCGCTCATCGCAATGGCTGAACCCTGCTGAACCAGCCAAACCATGCCCCAAGCGAAAATTGACTCCAAAAAAGTTACTTGTGAGCGTTTGGTGGACTAGTGCTGGTGTCGTTCACTACAGCTTTCTTAAATCTGGCCAGACGATTACGGCAGATGTCTATTGTCAGCAACTGCAAACCATGATGGAAAAGCTAGCTGCTAAACAACCGAGGCTGGTTAATCGCTCTAGGCCACTGCTGCTTCATGATAACGCTAGACCACACACTGCACAACAGACGGCTATCAAATTAGAGGAGCTTCAATTGGAATGTCTAAGACATCCACCGTACTCTCCGGACCTTGCCCCAACAGATTACCAATTATTTTGGAAATTTGGATAACTTCTTGCAAAGGAAAAAATTCAACTCCGATGGGGCAGTCCAAACCGCCTTCAAAGATTTTATTGATTCCCGTCCGAATGGTTTTTTTATTAAAGGGATCGATGAACTACCTATGAGATGGCAAAAGTGCATAGATAGCAATGGTACATACTTTGATTAAATAAATATATTATAATAAAAAAAAGTCGACTTTATGTTCCTCCCATACTAAACGCCAATTTCATATGTAAGGACCTAATATATGTATATCCTACTGCAAAGGCTTCCTAGACTAATGGATAGATACGAGCAACTTGATATCTTTGCCAATAACTGTATATTATTTAAACATATATTAAAAGGTGCATTGAAAGATTACTAGTTTTTGTCGAATTGGACTTAAATAACTATTTTGTATTTGTTGCTAAATTTTTTATATTTTGACTTTTAAAGCTTGAGCTATTGCATTTCACTCTACATTATTACTTTTTTTGTTTTTGAAATTCTATTATATTATGTTTTTCTTACGCTTCTGCTTGTTTTTGAATTTCTATTATATTATGTTTTTCTTACGCTTCTGCGTTATATACTTCCTTTGTATTTTACATTATATTTATCTTCATATATTTGTGTCTGTGTTTTAAGATTTTTCATTCCAATTTATGTCATTATTATGTTTACATGTTATTATTTTTTCTTTAAACTATATATTCTATTGATGTACGCTTTACTTACATGTTATTATTTTTTCTTTAAACTATATATTCTATTGATGTACGCTTTACTTACTGTTGTAAAAGCCCTATAGTGCGTTAATTAATAAATAAAATAAAATAAAAAATAAACATATATACATGTAAAGTTTTTAAGTTTGGATGTAGGAAGTAATCTCCGAAACTATTATTCCAATTTCAAAAATTCTTTCACTAATATTTAGAATGGACTTTTAAGGTGGACATGGGCTATATACTGTCCCCTTATAATAAAGTGGCTTTTCGTGGTGACTTATTTTACAACTAAAGTCGACGAAAAAATGGTCGAACAATGCAGATATTTAAATACTTTCTGAACAGAAGTTGTTAACTCATAAAGTTATATAAAAAACGTCCGCGATGACATATATCATTGTAGTAACAATCACTAAAAATTTGTTATTTTCAGAATACGGCCGTGAATATTGTTATTAATCTATTAGATTAACTTGCAACAAAAAATGGTTAGAATTATTCGCAACAGCTGTGATGTACGAGTATAATATTCTTTATTATTGGTTTAAGTTATTATTTCAACCGGAAAGGGCTGGAATTATTGCGGTTGGTAAACATTACCTAAACAAAAAACCACATTAAAAATTCTTAAAAGGCTTTTTATTAAGGCGATATTTCATCTTTTACAAAATCTCGAAATTCGCAAAGGCTTGAGAAAAGAAATAAATTATTATGAAGATTTAAAAATGTTCCTTAGACATTAATGGAGCTTACTTTCTGGCACAAGCGATTGGCTCAGTTTAGAAAGGTTTTAATAATGCGAAATGATAAATTAGTCAATTTTACGTGAAAAATTAGGAGCCCCGAATCGCACCATATAGTCAGTCTATAAGAATGAATCTACAAGGTTGTTCAAAAGTTAATAATTTAATAATAATTTTTACAAGTAAATAAATAATGATATACAGGGTGTAATAGCGCTAGTCTACAGTACTTTACAGCTGGATTCCTGCCTTGATTATAAGTCGAAAATGTTTAAGCAACCATGACCTAATTAATATCAATAGTGATGGTGCTATGCGGCATCAAATTTTCCATTTTTTTTTCAATATGTTTAATTTATTTTTTGCAAAACGTTGAACTATCATAACAGTAACTTTTGACGTTTATGAAAAAATCATTCGATTCAATAAAAGTCAAATAAAATGATAAAAATTATTCAATAGACCAGATATCATTGAATAAACATCCACCACCTTCGCCCACACCTTTCCATAGTGCACGATCTACAAAAATCTTGTATCTATGACTTTGACATAATATTGCTTGATTTTGGAACATTGAAAATTAACTGCTTGACTCTCTGACCTGTGAGGATCTTTGTGTGTACATGACCGTGTAAATCCTTCAGATAAGAACCAGAAGAACACAGTGAGACGTAGCGCCCTTCTGATAAGGAGGAACCAGTCCATCTACCTGGATCCGGAAGAAACAAGATGAGGGCGTGCTTCCTTTCATTGCTCATCTCCATAAACCTGTACCAAATCCTTTTCCCTATAACTTCTTCATTCCACATTTCCATTTTTTAACAAACAGACCTGTCGAAGGTCCGGTGAATTTTAGCTGCTACCGGGATTCGAACCAACGGACCTCCATTCTATCCGGGAGTGGCGTGTTATCTAATTTCACCACGACAGCTTGGTAAGACAACGTAAATTTTTCGATCTTATATGGAGTCTATTTTTAATTGATTAACACAAATATTATTTCATTTTTGAAAGCAATTCTCTTTTTATAATGCGACGGTCACAAATAACTTTGTGTATCTACCACTGATGGATGCCAGACAGTAATTGAGATAATTGCAGTGAACGTTTTCATGCTTATTGAAGTCCTTTGTCTCCTCACTAATCGATCTTTAATACATCTTTTTGATCATTTCATTTTCCCTGAGATAAATGAATGAAATATCAATGACAAAAAATAGATATCTCCAGATATCATTTATCTTCTACAATTTTTGTATATTTTTGCAAACAATTAATTATTTTTGTATTGTATTAAGTAGTTTTGTATTGCTTACAATAGTACAAATAAATTATCTTGTTAAGGCATTAAATAGCTTACTATTTAATAATTTTTTTCGTGTAAATATCTCCAAAATTTTAGTTATTTAATTCGAGTATTGGCCTTACGATACATAAGTCTGTGCGGCGGACTCCAAAGTGGCGTAAAAATGTTGGTAGAATACATTTAAATGACCACTGCTAGCCTTTGTCTTCATTTTGTTGGGGTCGCATTCATGTCGTTAGTCCGGCAGGCTAGGACCTCCTGAGCTTCCATTATGGGGCCTCTATTGTAGTACTTTGTTTAAGGTTTCCGGACCATAGCATTAACACCATATCTTCCACTTTAGCCGTACGCAAAAAGCCTTACCTTCAGATAAAATCACCGAGAATAAGGTCCACGTCTCTAAAGTTAAGGATATCTTAATGTTTTATTTTCCACTGGGGTTTAAAACCCGTCCTAAAACGGGTGTGAAAAACACTATATGGAAGGGAAGTGCAGTGGTAACATTGAAGCATAACTTCAACGTTACCATACAGATACATATTTTGGTAAAAAAATAAATTTATTTATTTAATACACGGTACAATAAACCATTAAAAAACAATGTACATAAAAATCTATAGATTGCAGGGCGTGCAGTGAGAACAAGAAGCATGACTTTTATTTAAATTATTATTTATTTTATTTTAAACTTTTATTTTATGTTCGATATTCGTGACGTCATCTTGGCACAGAAATCAATTCAAATGAATATTGTTCTTTTTTTATGTGGCAATACGGATTGGTCCCTATCGAAAAATATTCTACCCTCAATTGTTTCAAATTCCCTCTCGTTTCGACAAGGCTTGTGTTAAAGCTCCAATTTTTCGTCTGTTATTTAATTGTACATTTTTTAATTTTCGTTTAATTTCGTCTTCGCCGAACTTCGGGAGTAACGAACGTTGGTGGCCAACCAAGTGCAACAGTTGTTTGGTGAAGTTATATCGCATCGAGGGACGCCAAAAACACAAAAAGGTGAGTCGAAACGTCCTTCATTTCCCGTTCAAAATACAGTCCACTTTTTGCCATCTTTTCCCCGCGTACGCGGCGATTTTGTGTCGCGTACACATATATTTGAAAAAAAATCGAGATTAAATATCTATCTGGCTGAATATAATGAAATATTAAAATCATAATAGTATATGTTAATTATTGTGATAAGAATATTACGAGATATATTTATTTATATTTATTCGGAAAACCAACAGCTAACAATAATTAAGTAAATACAAAGAATGTGAGACATACAAAAGTAAATTATGGGTTTTCACTGGTAGTGACAAAATATCGTATTTGCTTGGTGTAATATAAAAAAACTATTTAAATATCTCCCACAATTAAAGGATAACACAAATAGGACATAACCGTAGATAAGCCAATTTGACAATAACAGATAAAACAACTTTACAATTTCATTTAACCGATTGTTCCAAATTTAACTTTAACACAGACACGACAGTAATAGCGTGGATTCAAATAAACACATGTAAAAAGTTTGAGTAGCTTGTTGGTCTTGTGGTTAGGACACTCGCCTCGTGATCCAAAGGTCGCGGGTTCGAACCTCACTCCAGACTAGCAAGTTAGTCCTATTTTCATAGCACAAGCGTTTAGCTTAGTTTGAAAATAGTAAGAATATTGATGTGACACGTATTCCGTGTTCGCATCTCTATTTAAAAAAAAAATTTAAAAAAAAAAAAAAAAAAGGAAAGGCACTAGATATTTTATAAAACTTAGCGATTAATATTAACAAAAATGTAATCAATGTTCAAACTCATCTATTACGTCCCCTCGTCTGCACTTAATAACCGCGCCCACATACCCACCGGACCCTAATCTCCACCCCATTCCTCACGCCGTCCTTTTATCTTATGTTGAGTATTAGCAACTATTACTGAAGATGACGCGTTAGCATCGAAAACGTTCTAATCGTTATAAACAAATAGTGAAAGTAAACAAAGTTATCATTTTTTTAAATATTAGCTTATTTAAAAGCCTACCGGAGGTAACAAATTAGAAAATAAAGGAATACCATTATTCAAATTTGAAGTACATATATATAATCCAAGCAAGCAAAATTCTTCCGTACGCTGTAAACATATAAAACAAATCTTCTCCCGATTGAAAATGTACAATCTTTTATACACAAAATAATATTTTAAAAAGTAAATTAATTGTTCAATACAAATTATATAAACGAAGAATTTAAACTGTAAAAACTTAATGATCTAGTCCGGACAAATAAAATAATAATAATAATTAAAGAAAAACAAAAGCTGAAAATCGCACACTTTGATCATTGAGCATCAAAGGTCATTTTTCGAGAACATCTGCATATTTACTAAAAATATTGTCATTAAAGAATTATTAATATTGTCACGAGATGGTAGAATCAGACATAATTACGCACTATCGAAATCTCTCGAAAGGTCCACACGAATCTGGAATCGACTGGGCTATTCTCGTATATTCTGGAAATATCGAGAAGCGACATTACCTATAAAAAGAGATCAACCGGTTATTGCTCACTCAGAGTATGTTAGAGTTGACAGTGGGCTTTCACAGTAGAAAGCAATATCATACGGCGTGTATTGGTAGCGCGTGTGTATTCCAGCAACAGTAAATCAAGAAAGTACCTACCGACAAGCGAGAAGGTTTCTAGTGCAAACCTGATCGAATTAAGTTACGTTCATCAGTACATGAGAGACTGATTTATATTTTTCATTTCGATTGGAAGATTGTTAAAAAATTTCATGCCTGAGTATATGAAACCTTGTTGATATTTTTTTGTATTGCATTTTGGGATTTTAAAAATGGTCTCTTAATCTTGGTGTTGTGTTTTTTCGAAATTTGCCTGATCGTTTTCTTTGATAAGTTGTATAATTGATACTCTTTTGTATATAGATTCCGCCTTTGGGACTGGAAACGTTTTGAATAGCATTTGTGTGGGGAATGTTGATTTTTTTTAAGTATGACTTTAATAATTGTTCTCTGAATTACTTTAATTGGATCTATTACATTATTATAAGTTCCACCCCACCCTATTATTCCATATTGGAGTAGTGAATGGTATATGAGTATACTTTTTTTAAATTGTCTATGCCTAGAATGTTTCGTATTCTCATGAAAATATACATACATCTTCTAATTCTTTTCGTCATTCTGTCACAGTTGTTATTGTGGATGGTAATTTTTATGTTAGGCGGTATTTAATGGTTTTTTTATGGAAAAGGGAATGTAGTATGTTATTTTGGAGTTTAGGGAGAGCAAATTGTTGTCAAACCAGTATTTCAGTATATTCATGTCTCTATTTGCGTGTTTATTTACCGTGTTCCAGTCTGGTCCGCTTATAATAATAGCTGTGTCGTCTGCGTATGATATGATTTTACCCGTCAGATTAAGTTTGAAAATGTCATTGACGTATATTATAAATAGGAGTGGACCCAGAACTGTCCTTTGTGGTACTCCGAAGTCGCTGGTTAAGGGCTGGCTTAGTGTCCCGTTAATTTTTACATTTTGTGACCTTTCATGGAGATAGCTTCGGATCCAGTTTAAAAATTTATCTTCTATTCCTACGGATTTTAATTTTTTTATTGGTTTGCTGCCGGAAATACTGTCAAAGGCTTTTCTAAGATCAATGAAAATTCCCATGCATTTCTGAGATGTGTCTAGAGATTCTAGGATAATGGTAGATAGTCTGCCAATCGCGTCTTGTGTACCTTTGTTTTCTGCGAAACCAAATTGGTTTTCATTAATTAAGTTGTTATCGCTGTGTATTTGGGGGGAAAATCAATTGTCAAAAAAATCTTTTTTTGAAAATTTTTTCTGTGATTTTTCCAAAGTTCGAAATAAGCGAAAGAGGTCTATAATTTGTAATTTCCTCAGGATTGCCTGACTTGTAGGTGTAATAATAGCTCGTTTGTAGTTTGATGGAAATATTCCAGTTTCTAAGATTAGATTTATTATATGTAAAAGAGGTTTTGATATTTGTTCTATTTAAACTTTATGGTTTTGGCTGTATATTTGTCGTATCCTGGCGCTGAACCAACCTTTAAACTTGTTGTAATCAGTTCTATTTCTTTGGTTGTAGTTGGTTGGAGACTTTCTATTTTATTTCCTGTGTATGTTGACTAAGATATCATTTCGTCGTGGTTTTGGTACTTAGTAATCTTAAGTTTTTTTCCGACGTTGGCGAAGGAATTGTTAAAGATATTTGCCGTCATTTGGAGTTTTCCTGGGCAGTTTATTTTTGCATTGTTGTTTGTAATGTAATTGATTTTTTCCCTTTCTGTGATTTTTAAAAATATTTTTAAAAGTGATAAAAGTGCAACGAAGATTCTAGAACGAATTTTGTGAATTAATGTGTGAAATATTCAAGAAAAATTTAGAATAAATTAAATTACAGTAGGTACTCCGATTAACTTTGCGAGAAATTACTCGAAAGTTCTCGTTGCATCAAGAAACCGACATATTTGTATAAAAAGCGATTGCACGTGTGGATTGTCTTCGTTGTAACATTTCTGCGATAACACAGACAAAAGTGAACCATGCTATAGATATTCGTCTCGAGTGGGTACTTACGTGCGAAACGAATCACATCTACATAGCGATAGACAAAAAGGTGCAGTGAAGATTCCGGTGACGTGAATAGTGCGAACCTCTGTGAAATATTCTAGAAACAATTAGAGTGAATTTAAGAACATTGCTCAGATTTAATTCGTCGCCTTGCGTAGCAAATAAAAGTTTAAATTGTTTTTTCTGTTTCATTTGCTTTTCATAGGTACGATTCCGTGACAATGTTATTTAATTATTTCAAAATGTAAATTTCGGGGTACTTATGATGATATTTGAGTTTCACTCTTAAATTAGTCTTTCCTTACGTCGCTCTTCTTAAGTTTCATCCAGCGAAATGTGGGGATGTTTTTGGCTTCTCCCTGATACTTGTATCACCCCGATGTGGTTTTCTATTTGGAATGCTTCCAAGAAACAGACGACGCTATAAATAACTTCTTTATTGTTCTGCGTTCAATAAATATTACCACTTTATGGAATCATGCCGTTTTTCAAGGGTTTTCAGATACCACCACGATCTTCGGAACTTTACCTGTCGTCTTCAATGTATTTATTCCTTTTGACAAGCGACTATGTGATGTAATTGTAAACAACGAATTCTTAGAACGGGTGAATGAGTTTGTGTACTTGGGAAGTATGTTTAGTAGAGCCGGCAAGGCTGAGAACGATATCGAAAGGAGAGTGACTGCGGGTAGCAGTTAATGGTACTCTGAATACCATTATGGTCAATAAGAAACTGTCAAAAGAAGCAAGGCTAGCGGAACATAATGGCGTTCTAGTGCCAACTTGGCAAAAAAGGAAATAAAGTAGACTGAATGTGCTGGAAATGCGGTCACTAAGGTGCTTGTGTGGAAAATCTTTGGTCGATATAGTGAGGAATACACAAATTAGAAGTGAACGTAATGCTGGCTGTGGTGAGGTAGACAGAATAAAGAAAGGAATGCTGAGATAGTTTGTTCATGAAGAACGTATGAGCGAGGAAAGGATGGATAAAAAATATATGGGGCGAGTGTTGAAGGCAACGGGAATAGAGGGCGTCCGCAAAAGACCTGGCATGTCAAATACTACAAATATTGAAGGTTGGCCCTGTTAAAAGCCTCAACAACCGTAGAGCTTGCATGAGAAGATGTATAAATGTAGCCGAAGTGAAAGTGGTGTGCCGAGATAGAGAAATATGGCGTTATATCCTCACTGCCTACCCCTGCGGAGAAACGGCGTGATGGTTAGTCAGTTAGTTAGTTAGCCAAGCGACAATTCTCTTGCGTTCCAGATATCAGAGTCAATCCGACCTATTATTTTTTGTTCATTTTTTTTTTTTTTTAATTCAGTGGAAAATTTTTAAGATTGTTTTGCTGTTAATTTTTCCCTAACAAAATAAATAAATAAACACACAAATACACACACTCACACAAACTCATTATTGGACATGTTTTTTCTTATTTTTTTATCGATTGTATATATGTGTTTTCTTGTAATTGGCCCAAAACTCTGTACATCAATTATTGTTTTTTTTCAAGATTGATTAATTATATGGCTGTAAGAAAACCAATAAATGAAAAAAAAAAAAAGAAATTATTAAAATAACATTATTTCTATGTTGTTGAATGTTATCACGACATTAAAAAATAAGCGAGACGTAGATTTATGACAGTCCGCCTAATTCGCTGATTGTCACCTCAATGCTCAAAAATAGGCGGAACGTGTTTATGCCGGTGTATTTACTTAGTATACGTGAACGACTTTTTTGCATTTTAAGATGAGATTTAGAAGTTCTAATTAATGTGATATATTAAAGTTTGATTCATTAATTATAATAAATTAAATGAATAATTTGTGAATTTGATTGATTTAGGTATTGTAATCGAGATTACGTCTGTATGCAAAATTTCAGCTCGATTGGACATTGGGAAGCGGGTCAAATATCGATTATAAGATTTCCTCCAGGCAGACAAGCAGGTGAAGCTAATAAAAGCATGGTAATAAAACAAGACAACCATTTTTTAACCTTTTTTACATAGTAGATAATTTTTTAACTTCAATCAATTAAAATAATGGATCAAGATATATTATAGATGTCTCACAGAGACGAAATTATATTTTTTTATGGAAAAGTTGGTATGGAAGTCTTTGGGTGTTCATAGGGCTTACGACCTATCCTACGGCTGGCTAGCTTAAGGGACCACTTTACCCAATGTAACGTTCAACTTTTCCACCCATGATTGAATCTGTCAAATTTTTGGAAGTTTTATATATATATTTAAGTTTAACAACCTGTTTCGCATGTGTGTTGTAATTAACATTAGCGCCACTAAAGCTTTTTCATTCCATTAATCGAATACAGATGTCACTAATGAGATATAAGTTTCATGAAGTTCCACCGAATAGTAAAATATTAGGTCCTTACATATGAAATTGGCGTTTAGTATGGGAGGAACATAAAGCCGATTTTTTTTAATTATAATATATTTATTTAATGAAAGTATGTACCATTGCTATCTATGCACTTTTGCCATCTCATAGGTAGTTCATCGATCCCTTTACTAAATAAACCATTCGGACGGGAATCAATAAAATCTTTGAAGGCGGTTTGGACTGCCCCATCGGAGTTGAATTTTTTCCTTTGCAAGAAGTTATTCAAATTTCGAAAAAAATGGTAATCTGTTGGGGCAAGGTCCGGAGAGTACGATGGATGTCTTAGACATTCCAATTGAAGCTCCTCTAATTTGGTAGCCGTCTGTTGTGCAGTGTGTGGTCTAGCGTTATCATGAAGCAGCAGTGGCCTAGAGCGATTAACCAGCCTCGGTTGTTTAGCAGCTATCTTTTCCATCATGGTTTGCAGTTGCTGACAATAGACATCTGCCGTAATCATCTGGCCAGATTTAAGATTTAAAATCCCTTCATTATTGTGCCGGTTGAGTAATGCAACGCAGCAGTCAACGCGCGTTTGTTGATTTGCTTCACTCAATTCGTGAGGTACCCACCCACCTTTCAAGCTTTTTCACCTTACCAATTTGCTTCAAGTGGATTAAAACAGTTTTATCACTAACACCGCAGCCTGCAGCTAACTCGGATGTGGTTTGCGATGGATCCGCTTCCACAATAGCCTTCAATTCTTCATTATCAACTTTGGTCTCCGGCCGTCCACGGGGCTTGTTCTGCAGGTCGAAATTTCCAGAACGAAAACGTTGGAACCAAAAACGCACTGTGTTTTCTTTTGCGGCACCGTCGCCATACACATCATTAATCCTTCGAGCCGTTTCTGCAGCACTGGTGCCACGGTGGAACTCGTACTCGTAAATAACGCGATATTTCAAGTTTTTCATTTTGTAAACTGAGTGACGCAAAGAAAAAAACAATTGAGGAAAAAACAAATGAATTATAATTTTCAAAACACAAATACATGAGTAAATAGCTGTATAAATTTGGATTTGGAATTCCTAACCAAAGAGAAGATATTTGAGATCAAATTTGCCAGTACGGCAAAACACCAATTTCATATGTAAGGACCTAATAGTAACCCTATGAACACCCAAAGTCTTCCATACCTATGTACTTTTCTAAAAAAACTATATTATTTTGTCTCTATGAGACATCTATTATATATTTTGATTAAAGATTTCCCCTGGAATAACATTCTGTACCGTGTTCGTTGAAAAATTTAGACTCAAAAATTCTAAAATAACGGATATTATTATTTTAAACTGAATATTCCTCATTACTCCCTTTCTTTCAACTCGTAGCGTCTGCTTGCTTGTCTGTCGAAAAAACTTTGGATCGATTTTTCACCCTTTACCCGTGATCCAATACAGCTGAAACTTTGCAGGCAGACTCGTGGTGACGATAAAAATGATCCAACAAATTTTCGTTAAAAAAAATTTGGATGCGTCGGCCGACTCAAGCCCAACGCGTGGGGTAAGCGCAACACCTGTTTCAACAAGTAAATGAGAAAGGAAGTATAATAAAAACTTGGTTTTTATGGGTAATTTTTTTTAGCTATTAAATCAAGATAAATCACGTCTTAAAAACGTAACTTATTTTAACTTTATACCTTTCCACATAAAAATGTGATGCAAAGTGCAAGAGAAGCTACGTGTGAGAAAAAGTCGGGAATTTGCTCGCCTTGCAGAAAAATCCCCTTATCTACCACTGGGAATTCGGTAAAATATGAAAATTAGGTTAACGAGCAAGTAATGAGACTTTTTCCCTTCGAACTCGCAACAGGTCAGGTCAATTCCTTCGTGCAGGGAGACGCAGGGAACATCCCACAATCGGGGGATGTCGACACGGCCGTGGAGATTTGTGCGAGTCGACAAAAGGGGTTGATTACGCGCCGGGGACGGCTGGGGGCAGGAATGCGCCCCAGATTCCCGGCGACGGTGACGCCGGATTCCTGGAATTTGATTACGACCATTTATCAATTCAATTGGTTTCGGCGTCGGCGTCGGTCTTCAGCCGCTTGCGGAGCGCAGCCTCGCCGATACGGAAACAAAGGTGGGATAAAAATAGGCCGCGTAGTAAAGGCTTTATTTATTGAAAGGAATGCCTGAAAGCTTTAAAAGTGATTTAGCACCCCGCTACTTAGGGGTGGCTTAGCTTACAATGTTTTAGAATGGTTTTCTTTGGGGTGCGCTATCTGATTAAAAAAAACATATATTTTTTCATTTACGATGTTGTACGAGACAAACGAGAATGTGAAAATGTTCTTCTGTGTATAGTTTTCTGGGATATTCTGCCGTGTGTGTGTGACCTCTCTGGCCAACGTTTCGGATCCCATTGCAGGGTCCATCATCAGGGCTGATGTGATGAGTGTAGGTTAAGTATTACCTTGCAATACCGTACCGAAGTCAGGGTGTCTCCAAGTTTGTGTTATGTTAAATACTGGATTGCAGTACCGTGTCGAAAGCAAGGTGTGTGTCTTCTTGTAGTGTTTTATATATCTACTAACGGATGTCGGACTGTGCGGATCGTCTATTTGATTTATCCTGCAGCGCCGGATACCACGATGTTCTTAACTTAAGACCGTCATCCCTATTAATGTTTACCGGGTGCTTGTATATTTCAATTGCTTCTTTGACCAGGCGCGTGTGGTGACTTTTGGGCTTTCCTAAGATTTTTGGCTCAAATGAAAAATGGTGGCCCGTATCTAGAAAGTGCTCAGCCAATGCCGATTTTTCCGGGTGACCGAGTTTGCATGCTCTTTTATGCTCATCAACCCTCTTTGAAATCGTGCGTGCTGTTTGTCCCACATACACTTTGTCGCAATTTTGACAATCGAGCCTATAAACACCGTCGGTCTCAAGGGGATCCCGATCCTTCGCTGGTCTTAAGAGGTCCTTAACCTTGTTGTTTGTGCCGAACACTGTCTTAATATTCTGTTTCTTGAGCGCTTTGGCAATCCTGTCTGTTACATTATGGATATAAGGCAAGAAAGCAATCCCTTTGATCTCAGCTTCTGTGTTTTTCTCGGAGCTGTTAGATTTGGCTCTTATGATGTGCCGTATCTGCCGTCTTTGGTATCCATTGCTTTCTAGCGCGTCGCTCAGTGTACGGATCTCCTCCTGCAGATGTTCTTCTTGGCATATTCGTTTAGCTCTCGTAGCTAAGGTATTAATTAGACCTCTCTTCTGCGCTGGGTGGTGGTGGGAATCTGCATGCAAGTAGCGGTTCGTATGGGTCGGTTTCCTGTAGACCCTGTGCCCGAGACTACCATCTGTGTTCCTTTTCACTTCTACATCCAGAAATGGTAGTTTATTTTCTTTTTCTATCTCCATGGTGAATTTTAATTTCTTGTGCAGCGTGTTGAGGTGTTCGAGAAAGTCCTGTAATTTTTCTTTCCCGTAAGGCCAGATTGCAAACACGTCATCAACATACCTCCACCAAACCTTGGGGATCAAAGTTGCTGTGTCTAGAGCCGTCTCCTCGAATTTCTCCATTACGAAGTTTGCAATTACTGGGGAAAGTGGGTTTCCCATTGCTACACCTTCCACTTGTTGGAAAAGTTCACCCTGAAATGAAAAGTATCCACTTGTTAGGCAGTGCCGAAAAAGTGCGCACATGTCTTCCTCATAGACTTCTTCCAAAAGACTCATAGCATCGTCCACAGGCACATTTGTGAAGAGAGATATAACGTCAAAACTGACTAGTATATCATCACTTTCTATCTTCACGTTTTTCAGCATTTTAACAAAATGTGCGGAGTCCTTCACCCACGAAGATGTCTTCCCGGTCTGCATCTGTAAGAGACTGGCCAAGTGTTGCGACAACTTATATGTCGGCGCTCCTATTGCGCTCACAATCGGTCTTAACGGAACTCCATCCTTGTGAATCTTAGGCAGTCCGTACATCGCTGGTGTTTTGGACGCTTGCATAAACAATCTGTAGTATAATTCGACCGGAATGCTCGAGGCTTTAACCAGCTCTCTAGTTTTTCGGTCAATTTTATTTGTTGGATTCTTCTTAATCCTTTTGTATGTGCTGCTGTCCAATAATACACGCATCTTCGCCGTGTAGTCCCTTTGGTTAAGAATTACAGTCGCGTTCCCTTTATCTGCTGGAAGAACCAGGATATCATCGTTCGTGCGAAGGCTTTTCAATGCAGCACGTTCTTCTCTGGTTATATTGGGACGTGGTGGTTTAGCTTTTCTTAATATAACGCACGTGTCCTGTCGAATTTCCTCCGCAATGGCCACCTGAATCTTCCGCAAAGACGCTTCATTGTGAAAATGTTTACTATTATGGATAATTTGTTTTAATTTCAATGAAATCACATTTTTCAAAATATTAGGTCCTTACATATGAAATTGAGGTTTTGCCGTACTGGCAAATTTGATCTCAAATATCTTCTCTTTGGCTAGGAATTCCAAATCCAAATTTATACAGCTATTTACTCATGTATTTGTGTTTTGAAAATTATAATTCATTTGTTTTTTCCTCAATTGTTTTTTTCTTTGCGTCACTCAGTTTACAAAATGAAAAACTTGAAATATCGCGTTATTTACGAGTACGAGTTCCACCGTGGCACCAGTGCTGCAGAAACGGCTCGAAGGATTAATGATGTGTATGGCGACGGTGCCGCAAAAGAAAACACAGTGCGTTTTTGGTTCCAACGTTTTCGTTCTGGAAATTTCGACCTGCAGAACAAGCCCTGTGGACGGCCGGAGACCAAAGTTGATAATGAAGAATTGAAGGCTATTGTGGAAGCGGATCCATCGCAAACCACATCCGAGTTAGCTGCAGGCTGCGGTGTTAGTGATAAAACTGTTTTAATCCACTTGAAGCAAATTGGTAAGGTGAAAAAGCTTGAAAGGTGGGTACCTCACGAATTGAGTGAAGCAAATCAACAAACGCGCGTTGACTGCTGCGTTGCATTACTCAACCGGCACAATAATGAAGGGATTTTAAATCGAATCATTACCTGTGTTGAAAAGTGGATCCTGTACGATAATCGGAAGCGCTCATCGCAATGGCTGAACCCTGCCGAACCAGCCAAACCATGCCCCAAGCGAAAATTGACTCCAAAAAAGTTACTTGTGAGCGTTTGGTGGACTAGTGCTGGTGTCGTTCACTACAGCTTTCTTAAATCTGGCCAGACGATTACGGCAGATGTCTATTGTCAGCAACTGCAAACCATGATGGAAAAGCTAGCTGCTAAACAACCGAGGCTGGTTAATCGCTCTAGGCCACTGCTGCTTCATGATAACGCTAGACCACACACTGCACAACAGACGGCTACCAAATTAGAGGAGCTTCAATTGGAATGTCTAAGACATCCACCGTACTCTCCGGACCTTGCCCCAACAGATTACCATTTTTTTCGAAATTTGGATAACTTCTTGCAAAGGAAAAAATTCAACTCCGATGGGGCAGTCCAAACCGCCTTCAAAGATTTTATTGATTCCCGTCCGAATGGTTTTTTTAGTAAAGAGATCGATGAAATACCTATGAGATGGCAAAAGTGCATAGATAGCAATGGTACATACTTTGATTAAATAAATATATTATAATAAAAAAAAATCGGCTTTATGTTCCTCCCATACTAAACGTCAATTTCATATGTAAGGACCTAATAGTAAAACTTCTGAATGAAGGTTTGAACTTTGTAGTGACATTATTATTAAAATAAGACGTCGTTGACCTTAAATCTAGGAACTCTACACATGTGAGATAATTTGTAACTCATAAAACTTAAATTCATAACACATCTATTCATTTTAGTTTTAAACGGTGTTTCTCATTTCTCGGCAATGAAAAAATATTTAGTATTATGGTGTTCGATATTTGCTTATTTCTAGGCACCATTCGCCATGAATCAAGAATTTACAACGGTTTAAGACAAGAAGATGCCTGGCATGTCTCTTGTTTAACATAGCGCTGGAAAAAGCCATAAGGGATTCGGGCATTGAATTGATTGCGACCGTATATACAAAGTCAGTCCAAATATTAGCATATGCTGATAATATCGATATTATCGCAAGATCTGAATCATCGCTTAAAGTGATGATTCAGATCTTAAGATAAGCATTTTCGGCATTGGAATCATCAGCCAGAAGGGTAGGACTTCAAATCAATGAGGCAAAAACAAATTATATGCCAGTTATAATGATACGGAATTAACCAGTCCTCAATAGCCATCAGTAACTACACATTTGAAACAGTGGAACAATTTAAATACCTTGGTTTCATTGTTACAAACGATAATGACACTAGTGTAGAGATTAGGAAAAGAATCTTTGCAGCAAACCGGAGTTACTTTTGCCTCATTGGACAATTGAGGTCACGCCTACTGTCAAGAAAAATTAAAGCCACGTTCTACAAGACATGAATTAGATCAGTATTAACATACGCCTCGGAGACCTGGACATTAACTAAGCAGACTAGACACATTTGAAAGAAAAATCGTACACCGAATATATGACGGTCAAACATGGCGTAAAATATACAACACCGAGCTTTACGACCTTTACCAGGACGTCAGCGTAGTCCAGTTCATTAAGATTAACAGATTGCGCCGACTGGAACATCTGCACCGTTTGGATGATCTAGAGCCCCCAAAAAGGGTGTTGACCCAATGGGTAGAAGAAGTGTCGGAAGATCAAAACTGCGGTGGTTAAATGGTGTCGTTGCGCCCTAAGACAGTAAAACTGGAAAATAGCAGGCAGCGACAGAGCAGCACGGAGGACTTTCTTGGAGGCAGCTAAGACCCACCAAGGGTTGTAACGCTGAGGATGGATGGATGGATTCGTAACGAATCTGACATTTGACGTCGACCCCTCTGCCCCTCCCCTCCTCCCCAAGGCTACCTGTTGTGTAGTGTCGAAATTTATTGTCGAGCACTGTATTATTGTGTCACAATTTATCGAAGTAACCTTTCGCCAAATGTCGTGCCCGTTGTATATAAAGTACTTCCGATTCAAGATCTATAAGGTGAATTACCATATTATCGATCATCGCAGTGAAATCGAAGGAGAAGGAACACTCTCGTGCTGGTGAATTCGGCTGTCATCTGTGTTTCTTTCTCTATCATTAATTACAGTCCACATTCATTGAAACGAATACCACCCCCCTTTTCATCCCTATCATATCCCCTCCTTATTACGGTATTTAATCCTCCTGTGTCCCAGTGTCGGGAATACATTTTGTCGCGTGTCGGTGCTGCTGATTAATGAATTAATCAAACGTACTAAGTCACTTAACACTATTTAACTATTATTTGAATTAAACTTTATTATAAATTTATCACTCGTAAATAGGCACTTAATAATTGCCTTATCACTTTATTTACTATTCACTAGAACATTCCATCCAATTTCCGCACGTATTATTTTGCTTCGGTTTATTTCGCTATGTAAGAACTTTCCAGGGTATTCGCTGTCAAATTACCACTCGCTTGGCCACCCTGACCTTCGCAACTTGCGGCTACCTTCGCTTTGGTATCGCTGTCAAACGCGCCTAAAAACAACTCCCCGTTACTCCCATGTGCGGTCCTATTTATATTGGCTAATGCTGATGTCGAAACCTCCAGACGTTTCCAGTATTTTGGAGAATTTTCTCGTGGCTTCCAAGCTTTTATAGATATTTCTCAGCTCCCTGAAATCCGTAGATTATACTAGGCCATTCTGGAATCTTCGAAAGTGTTGTATCATTTCAAACAACTATCACTTGACATGAGTGCGTGATTCTTTTTAGCCTTATTACAATATTATACTCCTAATTATATAAAAAAAAATTATGTCATACTAGGAGTGTGTTACTTACTTACCACCACGTTTCCCCGAGGGGGTAGATAGAGAGAGTGGAGCGCCACACTCTTATGTTCTGACGCACAACTCTCGCCTCATCGTATTTATATATCTTCGCACGCAAACTTGATAATTGACATTTTCCAGTATCGGGTTAACCTAGTCTCGCCAAATCTTTTCCAGCCACACCCTCTCTTTTTGGCCGTCAACTCTCGCGTTATGTATCTTACTTACTATTATTTTTTAATTTTATTCACTAGGCTAAGATCAGTTTTCTATTCTTCATTGTTTGATCATTATTTTTTCTATCACAAATAGATTTTCCATATCCATAAGCCTAAGTGATCTTGCCAACTAAATGAAAATACATTTATATAACTTATCAGGAACAAAGTTAAATATTAAAATGCTAGGTATAACTTGTCAATAATGAATTTCGACCGTGGGCTGAAAGCTCTAAAAATGGCGCCATCTATCATATGGTTGCATACCTATATAATTATGCATTTTTGTCATTGTTTTATACCTCATCATTGTTTGCGCCATCTGATACCGTTTGTGGTGTACATTGTAACATAGAGAATTATATATTTGTATGAATGTCGCATTTATCCACAGAGGGATAATTATTAATGAAGATAAATTATACAAGCCTCATAGAGACGAAAATTTATATGAGAAACGTCATGGAAGTCTTTTTATAGAAGCCCTGGAACATTCTATAAAAAGACTTCCGTACACGTTTCTTTTTCTTTTTCGCAAGACTTAAATAATTTACCTAAATTAGTTTTTTTTAGTTTGGCTATCCAATTTTACCTTGCAGAAGTTTTCGTAGCATTTTGTTTTTACTTATATAGCGGATCAAAAAGGCCAAACAAAATATCAATTGAAACTCAAATATCAATCAGGCATCCGTTCAACGCGAGACTTTTCCCATTTGGCAGGCGACGGGGAAAGTTTTGTTAAATTTTTAGACCATTAAAATTCCATAACAGTACCATCCGGAGAAGATAAAGTTTTGATGATCTCGTATTGAGCCGGGCCGGAGATAAGACGTGACGGTCGCGAAGTTTAACAGTTAACCGATAGTTATCTGGGCAAGGGTTAAAGTTAACCAGGGCTTATCCCAACGGGCTCGGCGCTACGACTTCCGTTGTGAATTGAAAAGATTTAATAAGATTTAGTGTTGCAATTGAAGGCGTTTGAAAATATTTAAGGATGGTTTTACTTATCACCTGGGATTTGTTTTCTCCCGAGGTTTTCTGGGAAAAATGTGTCAAATAAGGTAGAGTTGTGATACTAACTAACTAACTAACTAACTAACCATCACGCCGTTTCCCTGCAGGGGTAGGCAGAGAGGATTGAACGCCACACTCTTCTATCCTGGCACACCACTTTTGCTTCGGCCACATTCATACATCTTCTCATACACGTTCTACGGTTGTTGCGGCTTTTAACAGGGCCATCCTCAAATACTTGTAGTACCTGATCGTGCCAGGTCTTTCGCGGACGCCCTCTATTCCTGTTGCCTTCAACATTCGCCTCATATATTTTCTTAACCATCCTTTCCTCGTTCATACGTTCCACATGACCAAACCATCTCAGCACTCCTTTCTTTATTCTATCTACCACACTACAGCTAGCATTGCATTCACTTCTAATTTGTTCATTCCTCACTCTATCGACCAAAGATTTTCCACACAAGCGTCTTAGTGACCGCATTTCCACCGCATTCAGTCTACTTTCATTCCTCTTTTACCAATTCCAGGCTTCACTTCCATACATAAGGGTTGGCACTAGAACGCCATTATGTACCGCTAGTCTTGCTTCTTTTGACAGATTCTTATTGGCCATAATTGCATTTAGTGCACCATTAACTTTGTTTCCCGCAGTTACTCTACTTTCGATATCATTCTCAGCCTTGCCGTCTCTACTAAACATACTTCCCAAATACACAAACTCGTTCACTTGTTCTAAGCATTCGTTGTTTATAATTACATCACACTTAGTCACTCTTTCGTCTCTCTCGAATACCATCACTTTCGATTTGCTGACATTCATCAAAAGTTCACTCTGCATGCATACATCGGACATCCTGGATACCAAGCACTGCAGATCAGCTTCACTGTTAGCCACTAATACTGCATCGTCTGCGTATAGCAGACAGGATATGGTGAGTCCGTCCATTTTCGCTCCAACTTCTAGATCCTTCAGTTCTTTCATACAATTATCCATATACAGGTTGAAAAGCCATGGTGACATTACGCATCCCTGTTTGACACCTTTTGTAATATCAAACCATGATGTGAATGTCCCATTAATTCTCACGCAAGCACTACTTCCTTCGTACAGGGATGCAATTGCCTGTATGAGTTTACTCTTCACCCCATATTCAGACAAAACCTTCCATAACTTTCGTCTTATCACTCTGTCATACGCTTTTTGGAGATCCACAAAGGCACAAAAAAGTTTTTGGTTCTTTGCCAAAAACTTTTCGGTCATCTGGCGCAGTGAGAAAATCTGGTCCATGCATCCTCTTCCACTCATGAAGGCTCCTTGTACATCCCACACTTTTTCTTTCGTTATCATCCTCACTCTTTCTATCAAAATTCTCGCATACAGTTTGCCAACAGAGCTCAATAGGCTAATGGCCCGATAATTCGCGCAGTCCATTCGCGACCCTTTTCCTTTGTATAGGGATTTTGTTGTGATACAATTATTTATTAAATAAAAATTTTCAAGCAAACATAATAATTTCGTTGTCTGGCTGTCTGTTTGTAATTTCGTCAGAATTCATGGCTAAAAAACAAATCAAACGGCCGGGGCTTGAACTCCGGGCCAGCAGACCCAGAGGCGGCAACGATAACGCTCGTATCACCACCGTATGCGCGCGAACTGTCAAAAACAGGTGGGTACACATATACATGTAGCAAAGACGCAAATCATATTTACTGTTAACTTTCGTCAGGCAAAATATTTAAAAATGTTTAAATATTTTGATAAAAGTCGTTTTAACTATTTCATGGGTGTCGGCTATAAATAGGTAAACCTATTTTTTAGGAACCGGCATGTGAATGTGGAAAATAATATATTATGTCAAAGGGCCGCCTCGAAGTCTCTCACCCAATTGAAAAACTTCATAACGTCACAAGAACGTCACAAAAGTGACTGTTTAGCCACTATTATGACAAAGTTTTTCATCACATTTTTGAAGTTCACTTCTTTAGGGGCGTTTAGAGTGAAATTTTAGGATGCAACTAAATGCGTGCGCATCGTGCAACGGAAAAATTTTAACACCATGAAGTCACGACTCACCAATCAAAAGTTAAGATGGCGGTTTGCCGTGTTATATTTGGCCAATGGCAATTCTTACAAATGACGACATCGAGTTTGAAAATGGTGTACGAAAATTGCATATGCTCCGGGCGCTCTTATTCTCCATGACGTTATTAAATATATATTATCCGTCATGTATAATATATTGCCATTTATTCATCAGTGGAAATCCTAGAGCATGGATACTGCAATAATGCTTTTTTTATTTTTTTTTATTATTTATTTATTATTTATTTATTAACGCCCTATAGGACTTTTAAAACAGAAAGGTAAGTGTATTAACAGAATATATAGTTTAAAGAGAAAAAAAAACAATACATGTAAACATAATAATGACATAAAAAGAGAAAAGAAAATACTTTAAATACAGATACAAATTTTTAAAAAGATAAATATAATATAAAGTTAAAAACAAGTATATAAAAAGCAGAAGCATAAGAAAAACATAATATAATAGAAATTTAAAAACAAAAAAGTAATAATGTAGAGTGAAAAGATATAGCACAAGCTTTGAAAGTCACATTATAATAAAAAATATATATACAAATACAAATCAATTATTTAAGTCCAATTCGACAAATACTATTAATCTTTCAATACACCTTTTAATATATGTTTGAATAATATACAGTTATTGGCAAAGACATCTAGTTGTTCGTATCTATTCGCTAGTCTAGGAAGCCTTTGCAGTGGGGAATTAAAGATAAAGTTAGTAGCTGTAGTTTCCACGGCAAAACCTGCATGACTTTTAGTTACGCGAGACGGTAACCTTTGTATGCTTTGTCAGTAGTAACCTTTTACAATTATTGCATCTAAAGAGGAGTTTATGACTTATGCTAATGAACGAGGTAATTTCTGCGGTTGGTTACCTGCTGGTATATAAATTTATAGGCTCATTATACGTAGGTATGCTACCTACATTGTGTAACTGTGCCTAAACGAAGTGATATACGCACTCTCTTATAAAACAGCCGCGGAGATCGGGAGATGAATAATTAGATAAACGGTAAATCCACATTAGTTCTTAATTTTCTTGTTTAGTTTTGTATCCAACAGACCCGATTAAGGATAGTGAATGGTAACCATCGCTTACCCAGGACCGTTCTAAGAGTAAAAACTTCCTTATAGGTCCTTCCTTGAGTAGGACCGCTACTCAATTAACATTTTTTTAACACTGCGATGGTATAAACCCGATAAAGAACACAACATACTCACAACGTTATTAAGTTAATTAAATTAAATTACACTACCTATATTATTGTAAGTGATTATCCCTCACCACACACAAGAATCATAATTCTTTTTGGTGAGATGTAACATAATATAAAAAAATAGATTTGTTATTATTTTGCTAGGTATCATTGTAATAAAATATTATATGTATTATCAATTTAATATTTGTTGTATAATATAATAATTGATAAGCTTGTTAGTCTTGTGGTTAAGACTCTCGCCTCGTGATCCAAAGGTCGCGGGTTCGAACCTCACTCCAGATTAGCAAGTTAGTCGTATTTTCATAGCACAAGCGTTTAGTTGAAAAAAGTAAGAATATTGATGTGACGCGTATTCCGTGTTCGCATCACTATTTAAAATAATAATAATAATAATAAATAAATAAAAAATTTAAAAAAGTCTCCACTGAAGGCCAAATGCCAGCCTTGCTACGCTCTCGTCTCGGGTGGTCCCCCGCCGCGCGTTGCTTTACTTGAGAAATATACACCAACACACAACCGGAGCCCGTTTTTTCTTTCGCATCACACAACGTCTACCCTAAAAGCACATTGAAATTGTCCAAAAGTTATGTAAGGGTCCTTCGGCAATGTTGTATTTCAATCGAAATCGAGATCTTGCTGGCAATTGCATGTCGCGCCGTTATAACCCCGCGATCTTTCATAAACTGTCGGTAGTAAAGAGGCTCAGCGCAAACAGCCCCTCGCCTTTGTGGAATGTTGACAAACAAATCCGGTTTTAAGGCCCCATTCACTGGCGGGGTCGTGTCTACACATGTAGAGGCTCTGCAATCTTAAAGCTGGCGAATAAAGACCGCTTTAAGACCTCGGCGACGCCTGAAAGGGATCCATTTCGGGGATGAATCGCGAACCTCCCCCCGGGGGTGAGATCCGCCACACGAGCCGGAGAAGAACCTTCTTCGTTTCGATTTTATCATTCGCCATCTTGTGTGCAGAAAGGCTTTTTTATATGTTGTATATGTTATTTTCTATGCTGTATGTATGCGCAGTTTTAGAGTTTTATCACTTTTTATGCTCAGAATGCTCGACACTGGATTTTATCTCCAGGGAAACATCATTAACCAAGATATTATATACGCATACAATGTCTTGATTAATGATAACCCGTCAAAAATAACGGTATTTTTACGTGTCGGTTTCTCTAGAATATATATATATATATTTATTTATATTAAAAAAATACTTAAAGAAAAGATAAGGAAATAAAAAGAATCGAAAGAAAGCAAAAAAAGAAAAAAAAAACAAAAATAAATTTACTCTAAAAATGTTACGGACATTACAAGAAGATTTATAATTTGTACTTTTAAAGGCTTTATGGCCGCGTCATTTTTATTTTTTATCTTATTTTATTAGAGACACTAACAGAATGGGTACATGATACATTAAAAATAATACATTATTAAGACTGCCCACTATTCCAATAAAAAGTGTCTTCGACTTGCTCTAGCATATACATGCATATGTATATTTTGGAATATTGATGTAATGTGAACATGTAAAATAATTGCTTATTGTGTTCTATGGGTTTAGATTATCGTCAAGAAAATGCATGTTGTGTAGGAGTGGCATTTTGAATGATGATAGGGTGTCTGAAAGAATATCAACATCGGCATTACGTCAGCACAATATGTATTGAAAGTACGACACATTCTTGTGATGAGAGATAAATAACCAACATTATTAGAGTGCTGGCTTATTCTAAAGAACTCCGGGTTTCTTAACATGCAAATTTATGTCAGACAAAGAAAGAATCAATAGCTCCCAAGTTTGTGCATCTTGAAAAAGGCAAGCCGATTCTCTAGCTGCATGTGATGTAACTTAATATAATAAAATTTAAAAAAAGTTTATTTCTTAATAATTAATGCGAAAACTTTGTTTATCACTTACCAGAATGTTCACTCCACATGAGAAATCACTTGAAAAATCGTTCGCGGGTGTCATATGCCGCAGATCGCAGAAACTTAAATTACTCGTAGAACTCCTTGGCCGTCTGGTGGCGTGTTATTTATAGCTACGCTGCGCCCTACATTCGCGCACTATGAATTGATGATCAGGGCAGTGATGGAAGGAATTAAATGAGTCAGTGGATGGTTACCAACATAATATACCAACTTGATTAGAATTACGAAGCAGAACCCACTCCTATGGTGCACAAGATACGCCATGGGCTGAAATAGGTAACGACAAAATAGTAAACAATTTGGTGATGATGCGGTTGCAAGTATATTTTTTTATTTTTCTATGATGCGAAATTTTTTGACGCTAAGTATTTTTAGTTTAACGTTAAACGAAAATAATAAATCGTATTGTTGGGACCAGAAAATATTTTCATATTAACCAATTTTTATGCTTAATATTTTAAATTTAGATAAATTATGGAAGTCTCACAGAGACGAAGCTATTTTATATGGAAAACATGTATGAAGGTCTTTAAAGGGCTGCTACTCTTACGGTAGAATTGATTATGCATTGCATTGCATTGATGGTGCATTATGTAAGGTGATCACTTTAACAACCTAATACAGGTTTTAAGCCTTGTGGCCACCCTACAAAGACTTATTTTATTTATTTAATACATAATAAATACATATTACATCTTTTATAACAATTATTACTCATCATCAAATTATTAACAATCAAATTATTATTATATTCAGAATATTAATTTTGAGTATGTCCAAATTTTTCAGAACAGTATTGGATTTTTGTCACAGGGACATCATATTATAGATGTCTCACAGAGACGAAACTGTATTTTTAAGGAATAGTAGGTATAGAAGTCTTTTGGGTGTACATAGGGTTTACGACCTATCGTACGTTTGGCTTAAGTGATCACATTACACAATGTAACGTTCGCTAATTCCACCCATGATACCATGTCTACTAACTTTTGGAAGTTGTATTTTTTTAAATTATACACCATGTTTCACATATGAGTTGTAACAATCCTCAGAGCGGCCGGCACCAAAGCTTTTTCATTCCCCTTAAATGACCACAGATGTCACTAATGAGACATCTATATGAGACAATCATATTGGTAGTGTTATTTAATTTAGCAATGAGAATTAGGTAATATACTATTTATCTAACATATTGAAAATTTTTGAATAAGCAATCAAAAAGAGACTATATTCAGTCACAAAAGTCAATACTACAATAAATGAAAATCAATTCGGGTTCACCGAGGGAAAATGCACACAAAATTCAACCACAAAATATTCACCATCATACAAAGTAAATTGAACAAATCAAGTAATTGCATAGGTGTCTTTATCGATTCGAAGGAAATACTCGACAGTATCTCCGACGAACAACTTGTACCAGAACCAAGAGAAAACGGGATTGACCACACAGACCCAAACGGATAAAAAGCCACTCAACGAACAGACCTCAAATAGTCCATACTTCCATACATATTTTCCGTATAAAATAACTTCGTTTCTGTGAGACTATTATAATTTATCTCAATTAACAAATATCCCTCCGTGGATCTTTCCTTTGTATTTCTCTGCATTTGGTTATTTATTGTGATTTTCTTTTATGTTGTGCTATTTTTTTTTTAAATAAATCCTTTTTTTCATAATAATAATAAAAATCTAGAGACAGTGAAGTGGTTTGCGCAGTTTCCTCGCCGTGTCATACGAGTGCTTTTCCTTCATTAGCGGTGTAGCGAGGAAATTGCTTAAGCCTTAAAACAATGCCAAACTGGATGGTAAAAGTGTACGACTGACACGGTAGCTTTGGTCATAGAACGACGCAGTTCGAGGTGAGGTCCCACTGTACTATCCCTCTGTGAACAAAATCCAGTAATTGTGTTCTTTGAAGGTACATTTAAAATGTTGTTTAAATATTTTCTACTGTATTTAAATCATTCGCCTGACACTGTGCTTTGTACGGTCTTACACCCGTACGTTACTCTGACCGAGAAAAATTTCAACAGATTTATCAGATCTCATGATAAAAATCCTCCTTCAACCCCTGACCTGAGCCTTTGTAAAATACCCTTAAGCCTTCGATCATCCCTCGTACAGTTTCATTCGGGCTATCCGGGGTGGCCGGGAGAAGGGGTAGGTTTCACGAAAGGTTTTCTTTGGAGATAACCTTTTTTTAAACGAATTTACGAAGATGGAAAGACGTCCCATCAATATTTCTGTAGTGCTGTATTTAAATGTGATACCGCTGGTAGTGGCATCCCTTTCAGTCCGATGCGTCTTATCAGGTAATCTTAGCGGGTAATCCGTAACAATAAAACACGAATTACAATATTGGTATTTATTGTACTAAGTTTTGTAACGTGATGGAAATCTCTCGAAGACTCCACAACACTCTGGAATCAATTATGAATGAACATTCTCGTAAACACTGGAAAAGACGAGAACCTATACTAGAAATATTTACGATAAAACGGATATTTTATACGGACCGTATATTTTACAGAGAAAAAATTCTCGACGTTTCGCTGAAGTCCTATTCTGCTTCATCAGGAGAGCGTCCTATCACGGCGGAGGTGTAGGCCGAACTGATTATTTCTTTCGAGGCCGTAAATTATATACCTACACTTTGTTGTGGAGTATTCACTTTTTATACGATAGAGGTCGCCAGTGTTCACTGTATACTTATTGCATCTTTGGGCTTTTCTGCGACGTCTCTTCACCATGGAGGTTGAAAAGGGTGAAAAATTAGCATTATTAAATATTCGAGTACACCGAAGATAGGATGGTAGTTTAGGACACAATGTAAATGGGAAACCGACATACACTAACAGGTATTTATATAACATGCTCACTTCAAGACACTTCGCGATTTCAGCGAAACGTCAAGATTTATTTTTCTGTAAAATATACGGTTCGTATAAAATATCTGTTTTATTTAACACTCAAATATGTCCAACGACCGTAATAATAACCTTAACTCTTTAATATACTAGAAATGTAAAGAAAGTACTCGAAGCATCGCGGAAACATGTTCAGTATGAAAGGCAAAGAAGGAAAGCGCGGAAAGTCGTTGTTGACGTTTGATAAATGCGACATGGACACTCTTCATGACTAGCGATAAAACGTAGCAAGACCAATTAAACATTATAAACCGAGTAACAGATATCGGGCAAAGTACCTACGTGCAAAAATTGAACGGAATACTTTCGCTAGAAAGTGATCGAACCGATGTGTGTATGTTAAATATTCTGAAAAAAATAAAAAAATTAAAAAGTGCTCCGAATTAATTCGCCTCTATTGACTTTTCGATAAATTAATTAAAGCTTTAAAAAAATTTAAGTGTTCATTTGCCTTCAACAGCCACGACTCCGTGATTTTTGTGAAACAGTATTTACAGTTGTTATATCAATGGCAGGATTCAGCAATGAAGAACTAGCTCGTGCGCGCTGGTATTTAAACACTTCTCCCCTGACAATTTTTTGAATAATTAAACTAATTTTGTAAAACTAGTGACTGATTATTTTATTGTCATTCGGAATACATATCTTTGCCAAATTGTAGAGCAATTGTTGATTAGACAGTGGGTCAAATATTTATTACAAGATTTTTGACTGATAGACAAGTGAAGCTTAATAAAAGCACGTAAAAGGTCACAAAAATGTGTAAAATATATGGTACGTAGTGATTTGTTAGGATGTAAATAAATTATGTTTAAAAATTCATTAAAATTGTAAGACTACATCCGACTATAAAAAAATAGCCTGTTTATTATCAATATCTTCAAATTTTTTGATAAAACCTTTAAAATATAATTGATTGTTACCTCTCACTTATTTAAAATTATCGTAGTTGTTTCATTTAAATTTAAAAAGCATTTGCACTTGAAAGGAGATAAATTTATTATTTCTATTTTGAAGAGAAATATGTTAATATTACGTATATGACGCGAGTTTGCGGAGTGGGTAAACACTACGAAATAATTCTAAGATATTCTCAGTGATCGCGTTTTGAAACTGATACGAGTAGTTCTATTCGATGGTGTGAGAGTGTTGTCAAGAGATTCTAGAACATGGAGACCTGCAAATATCGTTTAAGAATATTTTGGAAACGACTGGGAGCTGGTGGAATGCATGAGAATATTCGAGAGAAAACAATTGAATTAAATTACCATCTCAGCGGGACAACCACGTTTGGAGAGCTGAGCAAACATAGGCCCGGTTGTTTCAAGTTCGATCAAAGTAAGCGGTCGATAAAAGCATAGATTTTTACGAAAACGGATCGTCTGATTGGTGGAGAACGTAAAATTTCAGTTTAAACTCTACGCTTACTTTGATCGAATTTGAAACAACCGGGCCATAGACAACCAGTGAATTTGTTCGTGGTTTACCTGTTTGTGGAATATTCTATTCTAGTGAACGAGGTAGTGCGAAAGTTACATAGAATCGAATGCAATGATTAATATTTTGATTCATTTTATTCTTTATACATTCTTTATCGAATTTTTATATTAATATTTCATTAAAAAATTAATATTTAGTAAATTTACGTAATTGAATGCAGATGACGTGTACGTCAGTTTGACTACTTTAATATTTTTAAAACACCCTTCGCGATCGCGATTGAAAAAATATACGATACAATGCGAGAACAAAGTTGTTCCGAGTTCCAGTGAGTTTATGAAGTAGAGAGATGAAAAGAGTTTATTTTGATCCGCTTCACTTCATGAATTATGTAGAAGGTGCCATCCTTCATAAAGTTCTGACAAAAATCTCACTTTCAAATAAAGATACACGAGACATAATGGGATTGAATGGATAACGTGTGTGTACTAAGAATATGTTGTATGTACAATAGATACCTACAGCGTTGTAATTATTTTAATTGTTTTAAATGAAAACACTTTTTATTCAATTAGAAAGATTTACGTAAAAATCTGTCTATTGAAAAATGTTTGGTTACCACCCTAATACGAATCCGGAATTGTTCCAGGAATTTGTGGTGGTCGAGAGCCAACGTGACTCCAGCCGCACGCTTGGAGCGATATCCACCAATCAGTGGCTTGATGCGGCTAACCAGGTCGCTGATAGGTACATTCACTCTGCCACCGACCGATGTAACACTCGCAAGTAATATTTCTGTACTCAATGCCACATCTGTAAATTGATGCAGTAAGATACCACAGTTAATCGTGAGTATATTAATGCTCTATATCCATCTACTCATCTGTCTCTGCTGAATTATCTCACACATACCACGCGCCACTCACACAATACACATCACGTGCCGATACGAAAAGATGCCTTTGGACGGGTGAGCATTTTCTCCCAAAACACCAACATTCACCAAACTGCCAAACATCCAATTAATTAACTAACTTTCTCTGCAGGAGTAGACAAAGAGAAAAGACCGTCCAATTCCTCTATCTTTTAACACCACTTTTACTTCGAAAATCACTCAACTAGCCTTGTGCGTCAAATTGATTAATCATATTTGTGTATTTTCTTTTATTTTCTTACACTACGATCAATATCAACAGTGCAACGAGTTTTTTAAGTTTTTGAACATACGTCATTTGAAACCAGATGGTGAATCAGGCTTGTTAACGTAATCTCGATGTGTGACGCGATTCGCGCGCCGCTGTGTCGTCATAAGGAGCGACGCGTTGCTTCGCCATATTTGCCAGATGTCGTTCTGTGTCCGCTTCACCGTAGAATTTGAACAATAAAACAGTTCTTTACTGGTATCAATTGCAATGTTACAATTTACAAATTAAAAAATAACGAACGTTTTCACAGTACCATAAAATAACACAAAATACTGAATACGGTACACCACATGACCCAGTATTGGAATAATTAATACATTTTTGCGTAAATAACTTTAAAAAGGATTATTTCGCGTCTGTTCACTCAATGTTCAAGTATGGTATTTTGGGTGGGGAGGAGCATACGGCATCGTAATGTAAAATGGTAATATTATACATAGAACGGTTATTAAGGTAATATTTAAAAAAAAAATCCAATTTTTCAACACAAACAATCTTCACATTTCCTGTTCCGAAATTAGAAAATATTTACAAATAATATCTATCATCTAAATAATTTATTAAAATATTTATGTAAAGCTTGAAACAAACACATCCTTAAGATTTCAATATCGTTCTGAAATACCGAAAGACAACACGAAACAACATCAGCAAAATTATATATATTTAGGAATAAAACAATTTAAAAGCCTCCCTACACAAATAAAGAAGACAACTGAGATTGAAGGACTTAAAAATAAATTAAATAAATACTATTTTACAAGAAATAATTTGTTAAATAAAAAATGTAATTATATACAGGGTTATTTGTAAAACATTAATGAACTCGCAGGATTTTATTCCTGCCTTGATTATGAGTCGAAAATGTTCAAGCTATCATGATATCGATAGTTATGGAGATATGCAACATCAAAGTTTGCATATTTTTTCAATATTGCTGACCCCTTTTTTGTAAAACGTTGGAATATCATTACAGTAACTTGCATCGATTACAAAAAATTCATCTGTGTCAATACAAGTTAAATAAAATGATAAAAACCCAAAAAATTTCCAATTGGTATGTTTTCCAATTGGAATTCAAAGGTTTTTATTATTTTATTTGATTTGTATGAAAGGAAATGAATTTTTCATATAAGTCATAAGTTTCTGTAATGATAGTCCAACGTTTTAATATATAAATAAGTCAGAAATATTGAAAAAAAATGCAAACTTTGATGTCACATATCTCCATAATCATAATTGACTCACAATCAAGGCAGGAATGTAGTCCTGCGAGGTTGTTAATGTTTTCCAAATAACCCTTTATAAATGTAAGTCCCTCTCCGAGCGCAAGAATTAGTTTCTTTTAGGAGAATAAATAATAAAAAACAAATAAAAATAAATGTTCCACAAAACACTTCATGAAAATATAAATTCATGTTATGAAGTTTAGTTAGTTCAGAAGCTTTAACATCCAGCAAAGCGAAATTCTTGGATTTGCCTTAGGATGTTCTTAAATCTTCAATGATATCTCCTTAATAAAATTGGCTTAGTGTGCAATCATTGAACATACGTCACCTCATTGGGGTCTTTTTACTCCCTTTCTTTTAACTCGTAGAGTCTGCTTGTCGGCTTGTCTGCTTGTCTACCAAAAAAACTTTGTTCGTGGCGACGATTAAAATGATCTAACATATTTTCGTTTAAATTGCTTTAAATAATTATGGTATAATTATGGATTTTTCGAAATTTTAACGATTTATAAATTGTTTAATTTTCGAGCCCGACGCGTGGAGTAGGCGCGAAGCCTGTTTAAATGAGAAAGGGAGTATAATAAAAACTTGGTTTTTATGGGTTGGTTTTTTTTTAAAAGTTAATTTAAAAACCATTGGACGTGTTCAACACAAATTCTTTCGTTAAATTGTCTTGATTGATTGAATATTTTGATGGAGCTTTGTTATTTGTCAATAATATGCAAACTTTATCGTACAGACGAAAAATATCCATTTTTTTTTCAAAATATTAACTAATGTACATTACACTCTTAAACATGATTAATTAATATACTGTCACGTGACGTGGCCGCTGCAGGCAAATGAAAACTCTAAAAAATGTAATCTTTTATTTATTATGCAAAGAGTCACTGGACACGAATTGAATTAGAACACTATTCTCATAATTTACAGTAACTAAATGTTTCTAGAATACTCTACATACTTATTATTAAATTTAAATCAATTTTAAAAATTTTAATGTACAAAGTTGCTCAACCAATTGAAAACACACTTGGTATTACACTGTTTCTTAATTCGCACCTATTCACATTGTTTTTATTGCTTCGATCATATTCTTGAAAAATCCTGCGTTAAAAAATTTTGCGTTGGTCAGACGTCAAAAATGACGGCCTTTTACCGTATGTCCATAAAAATATGTATGTAAAAATCAAGGCACGTTATAAATATATATTTATAACGTGCCTTGATTTCATTCTTGGAATACGTATATGTTATTTAAAAATAAATATTTATAACGTGCCTTAATTTCATTCTTGGAATACGTAATATTTTATTTAAAGTGGATTTTTTAATCCCAAGAGCGGCTAGAGGGTAGAAGACAGACATATTTCAAAGTCGAGGGTATGTGTACAAAAATTTATTTGTTTTTAGGGAAAAGAGAATATTAAAATTGGGGTCTACAATAAACACTGAGATATAGTCCTTACGTTTTTTTATACTGGTACGTTATAACCAAAGTTTTTTTTTTAAAAAAACTTATACATATGTAAGCAGGGTATTTTAATGAAAATACCAACCAAAAAGGAAAATATTTTACGAAATTTCGTATAGTTTTCTTTGTTCGAGGAAATGTTCCACCAAGCCCGATACAATATGATAAATAATAAGGGTTGCTTTTATAATTTTCACGATTTCAGCAGAATCACCTCACCAAGTGGGGTCTCGCAGTTTTTTGTTTGCTTTGCCCTTGTGAGCAGTGGTTTACGGATTCGGAGAAAATGAAAAAAGGGGTAGTTTACTGTTTTAAAATGTTGTTTTATTAAAATAGCTTAGCCGTATAAATTTTCCCCAAGACCGGCATGGAATATTTATAGTAATGTTAACAATATCGTGGGTAAACATAAATAAAATCCAAGCACCGTGTGTTAAATGGGTATATAAGTATGTAGAGTCATATATGAATAAAAAATGATACAAAACTTTTAGATTTTGATGAGGATTTTTATATTTCATATCAAAAATCAATTTAAATTTATGTTTCCAGTTTTTTTATATATCTTGACATAGATTTTAAACGGGATTTAATATCACATGGATGTAATACAATTTAAAATCTATTAGAGGAATAACACGTCACAAAATACACTTATTTACGGAAAAAAATATAACCCATAGTTTTTATTATAAATCCTTTATAAAATAACAATTATTTTAAAGAATTAATACCAGCTTTTATTAAGTAGCAATTTTAAATTAAATGATAACTTCTTAAGTGTCCGTGATTTAAATAATCTTAGAACATAATATTATTTATATTTTTAATATTTTAAGTATTAATGTTGTGGTCAGGTATTTTAACAAAATGTTGGCTATGTTAGTATTTAACCACTATTTTAGTCTACCGGTTTCGAGACGTACCCGTTTCTTTGTCAGGACAATCATTACATTAGCACGTAAATATCACTGTATACTACAACTATAATATTATTTACACCTTCTTTAAGTATTTTTCACGTGTGTGTTGTCCTTCCGTTAGATTAACATGTAGGTACGTGAGAAATATTTTGGGAAGGTGTTGGTGTGTCATTAATACTATAGTTGTGGTGTGTAGTGGTATTAACATACTAGTGTATTGGTTGTCCTGACAAAGAGACGGGTACGTCTCGAAACCGCTAGACTAAAAATCTCCGAAGCGGTGATGTACTAACATAACTCAAATTTTGTTAATTTTAGAGTAGTACCAGAAAGTAGGTTCTTGCCAGAATACCTGAGATAAATTTGCATTTGTTTGAATTCATGTGTATATGTGTGAGCCCAAATGTATGTAAGAATATATTGCGATCGATATCAAGTCGATGTGCAAAATTTCATCTCGATTGGGTGACAGGAAGTGTGTTAATTTTCACTTCCAAGGTTTTTCCACAAGAAATCAAGCGAAACGGTTAAGATAAATGATTTAAAATTGAAAATAATGTAGAAAATAGAATTAACGGTTGTCAAATTGACAATAATAAAATATATGTCTTTCATAACGATCAACGACTTCTATCTTACCTATCAACTTAAATTAGTTACAAATATGTTTATCTCGATTTCGCCATTTAGCTATTGTTTAACTATTCATACGTGAGTATCTTAGAAAATGCATTTTATGTACATATATAATCCGTAATCGACATAAATATTCAATTTTATATATTAAATTGAGTAGCTTGTTGGTCTTGTCGTTAGGATACTCGCCTCGCAATCCAAAGATCGCGGGTTCGAACCTCACTCCAGAATAGCAAGTTAGTCCTATTTTCATAGCACAAGCGTTTAGCTTAGTTTGAAAATAGTAAGAATATTGATGTGATACGTATTCCGTATTCGCATCACAGGGGTAAATTAGCTGAATAATTTATTAACATATTTCATATTGAAGTCAAAAAGATAATAAAGCATTTTTAATCTTTTTTTTGCTTTCTTTTAGATACTGTTAGGTCGATAATAAAAATAAGCTTCAGTGAGAAATTAATTGTGATATTTTCCCACTATTGAATTTCCCCTTCATTGACTTCGGCCTTAAAAAAAGCCAGAATTTAAATTATGCCGATGTAGAAAATTCGGCTGATTTTTAATAAAAGTTTTTTCAACTCGTCGATAAATCAAATTAGGGAAACTCGGTTTGGAATTATTACTGTAAATTTGACATCCTGTGTCGGGCCAAATTATTAGGAATTTCCAATACGCACCTGCGCTTATAAAATAATTTTTAACGAAGGAATTTTTACTGTTTTAAGGGTAAGCGCGGAGACAAGGGTTGGGCGGAGAATAGTTATACGGTTCATTAAATTCAATCAATAATTAGGATCAACGTCAATGTGAAGATACAGTTAAAGCATTTTTAATTGTAAACCTCCGCAGGTACAGGTCGTTCTCCTGATGATGCTGAATACGACTTCAACGAAACGTCAAGAATCGTTTCTCGGAAAAACATACGGTTCGTATAAAATATCCGTAACCATTTACAGTTAAATATGTCTAACGAACGTTATAATAACCTTAAATCTTTAACAATTAAAGCATGTTTTAAATACACAAGACAAATCAAACTCTTTAAATTAATTAAAGTTTTATTAATTAACTTAAATCCCTGGTCACAAATTCAGCTGGAGATCTATTCTGTAAAACTCTAGTCCCTCGAGAATCTTCAACTTGTAACAAAAAATTCTGATTTACGACATTGGTATCGCTCTGATCACTATCAAACACTTCTCATACATCGGTAGATACTTGATCGCTGGTCAATATCCGCAGTAAAGTTGTTCGTCGCTGTCTGTTTTTCATTTTTCGGTTTTTTGCGGCTGTCAAACTCAAACTGTGCGTCTCGATGGCGTCGTCACGCATAAGTATATTTTCAGGTTTTCAGATAATTCGCGAACATATTTATTTATTCCATACCCCTCCAGCAAATTTCCAATTTGCTGCAAAATGTCCAGAGTGCTGAGAAATCCTCGACTACGTAAAATTCCTTACAATACGGATTTTTAGGAATCGTGAACGATATGTCTGGAGCAACAAAATGGTGATACGTCAAGTATTGTGGCACATAGGAAGGATCACCCGACAGTGAACATTTTGGAATATATCACAAAGAGCATCACTGGAAGGGTTTGGAATATACAAGATCATACCAGAACATTATCGAAATTAAAGTCTCTTAAAAAACTAGCGCCTCTATTGCTGCGAAACAGTTTTTATTTTTGTCTTTGGGCTTATGCCATAAAAATCGAAATAGACAGAGGGCGATACCATGCGAATGAATGAATGAGTTGCATATTTGCGGGATTCTCGATAGCAAATCGTGCGGTAAACATCAGAGACGGCGTTTTAGAGTATTTCCCAGACGGGCAAATATTCTAGAAGACGAATTAAAAGTGTTTGCACAAGTGTGTGACGATTTGGGTGAATTACGGAACAGTGTTCCAGTTTAGTTTGTGTCTTGTGTTTTTAATTAAATTCACTGGGTTTAAATCACTATGTATTTATTCATATACGTATTTTTAAATCACGACTAATGTTCCTCCTTAGGGTAAGTTACACACTAAGCATTACAAAAAATGGTAATGATATATTTTTGCAAGTTGTTTTGTGTATAC
The DNA here is from genome assembly GCA_016648135.1 of Agrypnia vestita. NCBI lineage: Eukaryota > Metazoa > Arthropoda > Insecta > Trichoptera > Phryganeidae > Agrypnia > Agrypnia vestita. The sequence continues at coordinate 96,968 of JADDOH010003061.1, forward strand.
CTGCCGTATGACATTATTTTCAACGTTCGACAAAGTAATATAACGTATAATATTCTTCATTCACCAAGCAATATGGACATATTTTCAGATGGCAAATCAAAATTTAAAAGAACATTTTTTTACAATTAACAATATGATCATGGGTGCAACAGACAATATAACATCCTTGTATGATTATACCTTGAATAATGTGTCAATATGATCATATTTACTGACATTTCGTTCTACTATTATGCAAAAAATGTTTAGGCATTTCATGCTTGTGTTTGTACTAAACTAAATAAAATAAAATAAATAGACGATTATAATAACATTGTCACGTGTCGTGGCTGCGGGAGGAATTCATGAAAACGCTGGAAATTAATTAGCTATTTATTAATTAATGATTCATTCATTATTGAAACGTACAAAGTCACTTAACACTATTAAACTTAGTTTATCTTCTTTAAATTACACTACTTCGTAATATATCACTCGTAAATAGATACTTTATTATTACTTAACACTTTATTTAACATTCACTAGAACATTCCATCCGATTATCGCACGTATTTGCTCCGGTTTATTTCGCTACTTATGTAGAATATTTGCCTGAGTTATTGCTCCAAATGGTCACCCTCGCCGTAGCGACCCGCGGCCGACTTCGCTTTTGTTACCGCTGTCAATGCGACTCAGCAACAACTCTCCACTCCCGCGCGCGGTCTTATTTATATCAGACAAGTGCTGTTATCGAACCTCCTTGATTTTTCCAGAGTTTAGGAGTATGTTCCTGTGGTTTCCAGACCCTTCCAGGTGTCTCTTGAATGTTTCAGATGCCTCCCGAAAGCCGTAGATCACGCTATACCGTTCTGGATTTTTCGATAGTGTTGTGGCAAGTAACAGAAGTGCGTAATTCTTTTTAACATCTCGTTACAATATGTTTTTAATGTTTCATTTTCCGCCACAGCGATCCCGAGACAATGTATTAAATCCACCACAAACCCCTACAAATGATATTAAAAATTATATTCCCGCCGAACTTTTAAAAATTATATGGAAGATTAACTTCTATTTAGCCCGTTTGTATATTTTCTCTACCCCTTTGCAAACATCGAAAATTCCACGAACAGTGTGTCTTATCTAGCTTTGCATTCATTCGGCATTCTGGTCTGGAAATTAACGATTTCGACGGGGGAGGATTGTAATCCACCCCTCGCAGGAGGCTTCTGTTTCGCGCCCCCGAGCTGAGGGAAACTGAGAAACAAAACTTCAAAAGGTACCGTCGATGCGGGATTATGAAGATTATATGTTGGATTCAGAATCGTGCTTTCAAAACGATAAATATTTATTGAACAAACAAGAATCAAATACACAATAAAGGATCATATTTTAATAATTCTTGTACATCACTCTGGTCAGGGCAAAACCCGGTGCCCCGAGCATATACAATCTTCATAACACCGTTTTCAAACTTCTTGTTGGCGCCAGAAGCATATGCGATTTTCATAACACCATTTTTAAATTTGATAATAAAATATTTCAATTTTTCTACTAAATTGTATGGTTGGTTGGAATAAATTGCCAACTGATAATAAACCTAAAATAAATAAATTAGTATTCAATTGTATCCTGATGAAGGGGCCATGGGCTGTGAAACGTGTTGATATTTTACATTGCAAAAGTGGTTTTCATTACAATTCGCCAGTTCTGTAGAACTTGCAAAGCGGAAATCTGGGGAAATCCATTACGAAATATACTCACCAAACCATAGCAAACCCACATCTTCGTCTGTCATCTCATCCTCGCTCTAAATCGGCTCAGCGAACCGCAGAATCTTCAATGTCTAAGATATTATCTTCTTAAACCAAGTTTCCTTCTGAATAATAACTATATTACTTAGATATACTATATAACTCTGAAATCTAAGTTTACTTAATTAAACTGTATGTATGCTTTGACGTATTTAAATAATCTTTTTGAAGTTTATATTCCTATATAATATTATAATTCGTCTGTCTATATGAGCGACATTCGCTTATGTTACTACCCGGGTACCCGGGTGCCCATGTTCGATTTCAAGTTAAAATAATTTTATTCACAAACGTCAGCTGTTTTTATCCTCTCGGATCCCCATTATTTATGTTATTATAAAGGGATTTATGATATATTTGATGTTATTTAATTTAAAGAAATGTATTTTATATGAGCCCAAAATTGTATAGTCCTCTGGTTACTACCCGAGGTACCCGGGTAACCATATGTTCTTGGAGTTAGAGACAGGAAAATGAATTAAAAAAACAAGTGAATACATTTTGAATATTTTTTTATTTCGAAAGCGTCTATATATTTTTGAATAAATAAAGAGCATAAAAAATTATTTGTCATTTTTTGGTACATTTGTCACAGTTGATATTGGACATTTTTGAAAAATTGTCAATGTAGATGAAGGTTCGTCGCACACAGGTTTCTCACATTGGAAACATGATTTGCGTGTTTTTCTTCTTCGCTTGTGTGAGGTTTCATGACAAATATTACAAGAACCGACGATGATTTTTCGTCCAGTTTTGTCACGTTTGAATGGTATTAAAGTAGAGGCGGTTGGTGTGGAGATAAAAGAGGTAGCGATACACCTATGTAGGATACTTTCGATTGCTACATTTGTAGATAAATTCCTAATAGTTTGCTGATTTTGTGATCGATCTTCGATTATAGGAAGACACAATTCTTAACCTAGTTGTCTCAAAAATACTCGCCGCCGATCTGTCTTGCTCTCAGTCATATTATTATTTTCGAAATAAATCACGTATGATGCAAGTGCGGCAATGTCAACCATGTTGTAAATGAAAGCAAGTGGCCACCTATTCGTTCGTCTTCTTACACTATATTTCCCTACTAATTTATCCATCACGTCAACACCAGATTTTGTTTTGTTGTAGAAGTGAATCACATCCGGTTTGTTTTTTAGTCCTGAAGTCACATTATCATGATGCGTAGATGATAAAAGTATAAACGTATAGCTGTCTTATTTTTTTTTGGCACGTAGGAGCATATTGTTACATTACCATGGAAACCAAATAACGATGAATGATCGGTTCGATTTTTAGTCTCCTTCATTTCCGCCGGAATATATTTTTTGTTTCGCCTCAATGTCCCAACAATAGTCATGTTCCAAGATAGAAGATGTTGTGCCAAAGGAAGACTCGTGAAAAAATTGTCCGTTGTGATATTACGTCCAGAGCCTTTGAACGGAGCGGCCAGTTCTTTCACAATTCTTTCACCTTGATTGGTTTCTCGTCCAGATGCTGACTTTCCGGTATATATTTGCCCGGTAAGTGGATAAAAAAATTTTGCATCACATATCCTCCATACTTTTATCCCGTATTTGGCGGGCTTAGATGGAATATATTGCGTAAATCATGTCCTTCCCCTATATACAAATATTTGTTCATCGATTGTTATATTTTGTGTGGGCCTATACATGCTGAAAAGTTTTGAATTCAACATCATCCATATTTCACTTATCGGTGCAGCTTTATCTTCTTTCAATCGGTGTTCCCTGGTATTAGCATCATCGAAACGAAGAAATCTAACGATATTGCAAAATCTATTTAATCCAATTGATGCTCGATACAATGGATATGAATTACCCTAGAACAAATCAAAAATATGATCTGTATTTGAGTGATTGGCACCAGATACTATCAGTACACCTACGAATGCATAAAACTCGGATGAAGTTAAATCTCTCCAAACATGTGGTTTCTTAGTAGGATTTTGTTCGTTGTATTCAAGATATACTTTGTTGGCCTTTTTATTGGTGTGACGGACAATTATATCGACGATTTCTGGTGTCAAAATACATTTGAATGTATTACTAATACTAAATGCTTTTGTTGATCCGTGTGGACCACTTCTTTGCCTAACGATATTGTGCGACGCGGTTTGATGATGAATAGGTGGATTTTTATGCCATATAGTTTCATCGCTCGCCTGGAAATAATCTTGAGCAGATGTCCACGGTCTTATATAATGCTCAGTATTTTGGGCGTCTTCATCCTCACTATCTTCACTTTCATGATGTGTAATATCCTCCGTAGCTGGTTCTTCATCGTCACCATTATCCGAATACTCATTATGATCCCTTCGTTCTGGCATCCAATCTTCCCCGTCGCTATTAGAAAAAGGCTCTGAATCTGAGTCCAATTCATCACCCAGTAATTGAAGTATATAATCCTTTTTTTGAGAAGCGTTCAACCTTAAAAAATTATATCTAATCATTTTCAATCGAACGGAAAAATATAGGTAATAATAAATATAATACTACATACCTCGAATATTTCCTCGGCGATAGTTCTTCCATTTTAAGCGATACAATTGTTTTTTAATTTATATTAAAAATAATTTATAAAAATTTTAGCCACTTAAAAGTTCAGAACAATGAAAACTTCACTATTGTAAACAACTAATAAAAATTCAAAACAAGAAGACACGTTTGCTCTTTACTCACTCACAAATAGATCTGAAGATTAAAATTATCGATACGGTGTTTATTAGATCAAAGTCAAACAAAAAGATTAAAAGCAGGTATAAAGGTACGATGGACATTATTATGCGAAGTATGGAATTTCCAAGAATTAATTTAACCATTGTTTGCATATCAATTAGTGATACCATAACAAAAGAACGCACGGGGGAACTTCCATCAAAATAGAACACCTGGGTACCCTGGGTAGAAACCAGTGTGAAAAATTCCGGGTAGTAACATAACGGTTAAAAACATCAAAATCTACAAATTATTATTTGAAATTCACAATGTGATGACGACTTTAAATTTTCATTCCATTCTTAGTTTAAACAAGTATATAAAAAGTTAATTTGAAGACATGCTTTTATACGATGTGTTTGCGTACATCCGTAATCTATTTTTTAACATCACCCATGCAGGATCCAAATATTAAACACGTTGTTTTAAAATTTAAAACAATTTTTGAACATGTTCTTCAGTTGTTTCTACGGCTCTTGCTTGTGAGTGAAGTGATTATTAATTTTAATAGAAATAATGGCCAAATCAAGTCAAAAATAATTTATAATGTATATCACGCGTAAATGTTGAAACTTTCAATGCTCTAGCTATTCAGAAAGTTGGTGAAAAAACAATTAGAAGATTAAACCACAACATTCACAGAGAGTTGAATATAGAGACTAATATACTTACGATGTCATAATATTTTTACTATGGCTCTTCAAGAACGTATTGTTTACCGATGCATGTCAATATTTACATGCGCAATATCTGTGCGAGAAATAGAGTTATATGATTGCTCACGCCAGCAGTGATGCAAAAAACACTTGACGTTAGTTACTGCTTGTGTATACCACGCAGAATATGTTGCTTATGGGTCACTAGCAAGTCAAACAGTTGCTTCTAAACCATCTGCATTGCGAAATGGTTCAACACCGGAGATCCGCCTTCTCCCCTATCTCCAGCTGATACAGAGAGGAGGAAGGAGTGGGTCCACCTCCCCTGTATCGCTGTACCCCGTCTCTCCTTCCAGAGTCTCATCTTAGAGCCTCGCTCTTAAACCACGTACATTGTTCTTTAAACGATATCGTGCCTGGGTGCGGCCATGATGCAGCACCTACAGACCCTTCCTCAATGAACTGCGGGCTGCTTTCTAGGCCCGAGAGATCAGCAGGCAAGACCCATGCCAACACTGGAACTGCAACACTAGAGGTCGTCCGATATGCGCTCGTCAACGCTTACAGAGGGCTCCTCTGGTCCTTGTTCAAGACGGCGAAGACAACTGCGTATCTAAGACTACGCGCCCAAACCTCCGCTGCATATGTGACCTGGACCACATATACAGTATTGTAGACTATGCGCATAGCAATAAAAGCAATCTCGTATTTTGTTACGACAATGGTACGCGTATTATGAGCGTGATTTGATTTTATACCCGACGGAAATGTGTTGAAATATCCTACCCGCACTGAAGTAAATTGTTAAAAAAATTACACCACAAACACGTCATTCAGGTCGTGTCCGTATTCAAATCGGTGTGGCAGTGACGGAACACGCGACAAAATGTCACTTTTCCACCCTCAGCTGTCAGAGTCGAAAATTAAACGACGCGTGGTAATTGCGTACTTGACGCCAGACGCCCTCCGCGTTGGCGTCGGCGTACCCGCTATCTCGTCACCAGCTAATCCGCCCGGACTCCGCGCAGACGGCGGCCGACTGTCGCCTCCGCGAAATTATCGCACAGCCGCAAAAAAAAAACACTTCTACCGGGTGCCACGCCATATTCAAAATTTACATTGGTGACCCTTTGGAAACGGGTATCCTTAAAAAATAATATATACAAAACCCTTTCTGCTCGCTTTTTTGTTTACGTCACATCATTTTAAAATATTATTTAATATTTCACATTGAAATTTGCCCACCAAATTATTGTAACGAGATGGTACAATCGGAAGGATTTACGCACTATCGAAATCTTTCGAACATTCCACAACACTCCGTAATCGACTGGGATATACTAGTAAGTACTGAAAATGTCGATAAAATACTAGAATTGTGTAGAACGGTCTTAAAAATTCGAAAACCACCCAGTTTTGCATAAAAAAGCGACAACAAGCGCGCGCCAGACAGTTATTGTTTTTGCGAGACAAAAAAACAGCGAAACCGTAGCGTGCGGCTGTGGGGCCAGCGAGAGTATTCCAGCGATCAAAAATCAAAGAAGTTCCTACCAGGGGGCGAGAAGTTTTCCAGTGCTTCAGTATAGGAGAGACAAATAATTCAAGAATGTTAATTAGTGTGAATACTATTTAGGTAATTAGTGTGTAAAATATTCTATAAACATTTATTAAATAAAGTTTTTAAAAGCTTGTAAGGTTCCATTTGCCTCCCACAGATACGTCCCGTGACAATATAAAAACATGAACTAACCTAGATTTATTGATACACGGTCTGGTTCCTCGCCTGGTTCCAATACGTTGGATGTGTCAATTTGAAAATTACTACGAGCTTGTAAATTTTGAAACAATTATGAAAAAGTCATACTAAATACCGTTAAAAAGTTTTTTTTTAATAAATAAGTCGCGCTATATTACAAAAGGTCGTTTTTACCTTAAAAAACTCAGTTTTGAGCGAAACTTTAAAAATTAAAAAAAAGTCCTTTGTGGTTTTTTAGGGGATTTGATTATGGAAGAATACATACTTTAATTGCAGTAAAAATGTGTCTTAAATATATGCGAGGGGGAAAACTTTCGCTGTCCACAATCCCCTTGCATAAAGAAGGGGTTAAATTCATATATGTATAATTTTTACTTTGCGGTATTATCCTATCTCTCCGGAGTAGATCAATAAATTTTGTGACTTTTAATTCTTTGGATACCTACGAGTATAGAGTGTATTGGATAATCCATTTGCTTTTTCAATATAATTGTAATTTTTTGTCGTCGTACATTATTACAGGGAATTGGAGATTTACTTGAACTATAGCGCATTGCTGATATCATTCTTACTATTCACTTAATATTTTGTAATTTTACTTGCTCTTATTAAACACTAGATCGACCTCTGTATCCCAGACAATATCAATGGAAGACGGCTCACACTGCGGTCAGCTAAATCGGAAGCACTCTGCAGGCTGGTAGTACCAAGAGACCTGGAGCCACCAAGTTTGCGGAACGTGTTTTCAGCTTTGCGGGCCCAGCTATGTGGAATCAGCTGCCTCCAGTGCTGCGATCTGTGGAGAACCAGGAACATTTCAAAAAGAGCCTAAAAACTCATTTTTTCGGGATGTCGCATCTGTAAAGCGCCCTTGAAGCGTCTTTTACGCAAAAACGGCGCTATATAAATTAACATAAACATAACATAGCTGTTTGTATCCGGCGTGGCGTAACTTGAGGATTTAGTTAAAAATAAGTTTGTGTGGGGACGCAAGGCTTCATTGTTTTGCAAAGACTCGAATAAAAACAATGTTTCCATTTAATCTAGACTGGGATGGATTGGATGTCCAGGAGGGAATTGTGGCCTGTGTATTCCACCGGGACCTAAGGAATAAGAATGCAAAATCGGATCAAATTGGCAAACGGTGTAAATTTGTACAGAAAATATATCTGGCGAGGGGGTGAGGTAAAAGGGGAGGGGAGGAAAGTTGCTTTTGTTACCCGCCGGGTTCTAAAGAATAAGTTTGCAAATTTTGAGTCTGTTCGGTCGAACAGTGTAGATTTGCATTGAAAATATATCAGGGGAAGAAAAAGTGGTAAAAGGAGAGGAGGGAAATTTAGCCTATGTTACCCGTCGGGTTCTAAACTATAAGTATGCAAAATTTGGTTCAGATCGGACTAATGGTGTAGATTTGTACAGAGAACAGACAGACATTGATTTATATATGTATATATCTGTATGAACCTAAAAAAAACTATAAAATGTTTAAATAAATGTAGTAAAAGTACTGTACCTTTCTGTTGGTGGAATCGAGTAAATCCTTGCAAGTGTACACTAAGGAATTAGTTGAGTTGTCCTTGCTCTGAACCCAGCAGTAAGAACGAGTGTGACCTGAAAATAAAAATTTCATTTTTAACAATATTTTGATATGAAAGTATGTTCTAAGAACACAGTTACTGGATTTGGTCCCCAGAGTGATGATTACTTAATTAAGGACATATATTATAGAAATCTCACAGAGACGAAGCTATTTATACATGAGAAAATTGCATGAAAGTCTCTTATACGATGACTCAGGACTTACAACCTGTTTGAGCTGGCTTAAGTTATAACTCTACACAATGCAACGTTCACCAATTCCATCGTAAGAACATTCACACATTCGCACATCAGAGAGTTTGAAAGTTCCTAAAGCATAAGTATCCAAAATTTGAGTCGAATCGGACAAACGGTGTAGATTTGTATAGAGAACATGCAGACAGACAGTCATTGAGTTTTATAGGTATAGATTTTCTCATAGCGAGCCGGCGTGGTACAATATTTTTTTTGGTATAGATATAAATAACGTAAAAAAAATACATAAATATAAAAAAAATACAAAAAAATATATATAAAAAAAACGTGGTATAGATATAAATAACGTAAAAAAAATACGTAAGTAATCCCCACCAATATGTAAAAATAATTTCGAATGTTCGTCCGTAGCTTTCTATCCAATAACTGATCTCATTTCGTATTCAAAATTAGTATGATTTCAAAATTGTTGTTAAATAGAATATGCTATATGCTTTTTTAATAAAATACTATGAAACTGATTTTTTGAAACTATTTCAGATTAATGAAAATTAAAACAAATAACTGCATCTATTACTATATCGCGTATGTCATTGGTATTAATTATCATCATAATCTTCATCCCCTTATCCTAGTGCGGTCGGGGGGGGGGGGCCTTAAGACTCAACAAGGTGCTTCCATATTCCCCTGCATAGCGCTGCTTCCGCATCAGTCAATCTGTTTTCATACACATTTTCTTGTTGCTTCTCCCGGCTTAATCTGGGGCGACCCATGAGAAGTCTTCCTTCCCAGGGTTACCAAGAGGATTCTTCTTAGTATTCATTCCCCTGGTATTCTTAGCACATGTCCAAGCCATCTCATTTGTGATTTTTCTATTTGTAGGAGTAGGGGCTCCATGCTGAGTGTGTACCTTGTGTCAGCACTACTCACTCTATCCATCAATGTGACTCCCGCTACCTCCCTTAGAAAACTCATCACGGCAGCCTGGATCCTTGCTCTCAATCTCTCCGTCAGGACGGTATAAATGGTAGGTATTGATCTTTAATCAAAATATATGATTCTATCTAATAATGTCCGCCACTAACGCTATGAATGGCTCAACAAATAATGAGGCATAATATAATAATACAGTATAAAAAGCAAAAATTGCAAAATTCTCTATTCATTAATCTACATTACTAACGTTATCAAGACGCTACGCTGTTCTCGCTGTTCTCACAGCCTTAACTGGTGGCCGAAAAATATATGATGAAAATATGTAATTTTTGACGGGTTAAACATACATAATTGTAAATATTATACATCTCAATGTCAGATTCTCTCCTATTTACAGAGAGCTATGGTTCAAGATTGATACATATATAATTTCAAACTTGAAGAGCCAACATCCATTGCTTTGCTGTCACTCACCGTAACGTCAGCAGCACACCCTCATCAAAACTAGAAGTTATACAAAACCCCATGAAAATAATTCACAACACGCGCTACAAGTTCAAACATTTACCCCAGTAGACACAGTCTTAATACAAAGCTTCACTAACTGTCAGGAAACTTACAAAAATAATAAGCTTTTAATAGTTAATTTCAACAGAACATTTTCAAGAGCCACAAACTAATTTGAGATTTAAGCTTTCTTTTTTTAATCATTGTTTTCATCGTCGTGGTCCTTTTGTCTACTTCTTTTAGCTATCATTTTCCTTGTCATCTGTGGTGTTTTTCGGCTAGCCACCCTACCCAGGAGGAGAAGGATGGCCGACATATAAAGAGGTGCGCGCATGGGTGCGTCCTCTTCGTCTACGATAGTGTAAAAGTACTGATACACATGCTCATCAGTGGCACGTGAGCATGCGCAGTACTGAGCTTCTTGAGCCATTGCTATTTAGTAACATATGTGTACGCACATTGCTAGTAATGAGCATGCTAATGTCATTCACCATGAGAAGGGGTATCTTCTGAGCATGTGTGAACACGCTTGCTTATGAGCATGCTAATGTCGTCCGAACAAATATGGCGCATTGGAGAGATGACAAAACATTACTTTTCGAATTTTCGATTTTCGAATATCGAGGAATTACGAATGTCCGTGAAATACCTGACGCGGAATACGGTCACCGCTATGTAAAATAATATAGCAAGGAATAATGTTTATGAAACTTTATTAATGAGCATGATTAAAATAAGCATGCTAATAACGAGCAAGTATGTACAGTTTTTAGAGCATTCCAATGAACATGCTTAAAAAAAAGAATGTGTATCAGTACCTTAAGGTCACGGTAGGTAGTGTCGGTCCGCAACGCGTATTTATACAATAATAATGAACTGTAAACATAAACAAACCTCGTATTCCCAAAGTGAGAATTCACTACATTATATTTTTTGGACTGGGTTTGTCTGTCTTGTTGATGGATATATCTTTCGCTTTTCATCTTTGTTTCATTCCAAGTAATTGCAAATTCGTGCAGGCATCTTGTTAACTAGGCGGTTCTACTTCCCTACATAGTTCAAACAGATCCGTCTTATGTTCTACAACGCTCTACGTATCTCAGTGTATCTGATACTACCATTACCTTAGAAATTGAAAGCTAGTCCAAACATTAAAACCTTCCCTTAAATGAAAGTCTCAACCTAATAAATAACATCTTAATGAAACGTTATATCATGGAAAGTATGTTATATGTATTAGAGATCCACTTAAAAATTTTCAATTATAATAAGTGTATAAGTACATATGTTGTTTTTAGCGAAATTTAAAATAAATTAAATTTTAATAAATATTATTATTAAGTAATTAATAATAATATTTATTAAATTAAATTTTAATAAATATTATTATTAATTACTTTCGACTTGTAAGGCCATTATCAAACATGTTATGTTTGATAATGGCCTTACAGGCCGAAACAGCTGTAACACATAAAAATACTTATCCCGTAGAACTAATTATAATATTTATTAAAATTTAATTTATTTTAAATTTCGCTAAAAATAAATATGGAGTACTACAAATTAAACACAAAAACCATAAATACATATGTTGTTATAAACACTTGTTACACAGTTTGATCATTTCATTCAACTTATACTAAAACAAATATATTATAATCGATATTAATTACAACTTTTTGCAAAAAATAAGTCAGAAATATTGAAAAAAAATTTCAATCTTTGATATTGAAAGTCTCCATAACTATTGGTATGAGGTTACGATTGCTTTAACTTTTCGACTCATTATCAAGGCAGGAATCCACCTGTAAAGTTTTTGCTACTGTTTTTATGAGACACTCTGTATACATAGTTCCAAGTGTAACATTGATGCTCACATTCTTCGATTACTCCATCATCATTTGAAAAGTCATTCCTACACAACATCCATTTTCTTCACAATAACCTGAATCACATTCGTACGTGATCGATTCATTAAATATGTGCATGTTACTACAGCACGCCGAAGACACTTGTAATCCATTTTCTTGATAATAATCTAAACCCCTAGAACACATCAAATCAATTCTTTATTGGCATATTCGTACATGATCGATTCATCAAATATATGCATGTTACTAGAGCATGCCGACGACACTTGTAGTGCATTTTCTTGATAATAATCTGAACCCCTAGAACACATCAAATCAATTCTTTATTGGCATATTCGTACATGATCGATTCATCAAATATATGCATGTTACTAGAGCATGCCGACGACACTTGTAGTGCATTTTCTTGATAATAATCTGAACCCCTAGAACACATCATATCAATTCTTTATTGGCATACTCGTACGTAATCGATTCATTAAATATATGCATGTAACTACAGCATGCCGAAGATACTTGCAATCCATATTCTTGATGATAATCTGAACCATAGAACTCATCAAATCAATTCTTTATTGGAATATTTGTACGTGATCAATGCATCATATATAATATACATGTTGCTAGAGCATGCCGAAGACATTTGTAATTGGGATAGCGATCTAGAAGTAATAAATCTGTAATGCATTATTTTTTGTGTATTTTGTACGCAGTATTCTGTTAAAATCAAAAATTATTTAAAATAAAAATATTAAGTGAAATACCACTGCATTTATGAATTTTAGTTAAAGCTTTCCAAGTTTGAGAAAAATCAAATTGGTGAAGGATAGAAATAAAGACACAAGAAAGCTTTGCTTTGCTTTGCAGGTTCGAGATGAGCGTTGTAGATAAGATACAGCGAAGAACGATGAATAGGAAGACAGACAGACAGACGAGGGGTGGTTGGTGTCGGGGGTGAGCCCTTGACATCTGACATGGCCAAATTGAATAACCTTTGGATCCCAAAAGTGTAAAAACATTAAGACGTTAAAAGAAATGTTTCGGAGAATTCGCGCGGCCGGCGCGCTGTCATACGAAGTTTGATAAAAAAATACGTAAAATTTTCATTTTTCTCAAAAAATTTCTATTTGTTCATCAATGTTCACTTTATCCCTTCAAGGTAAAATCCATCGGATGTAATATTTTATATTATTTTATTTTATAATGAGACGTTGACGTCGTTGATTCTGACAAAAAAAAAGGTTTTTAAGATTAAGATAAGACTAAAAGATTTTTTTCCTGAATGAAGCGATTTACGTGTTAAGGAAAAATATAATTACTAATAATAATAATAGTTTTTTTATTCATATCTTTTTTTTTTAATTGTATTACACTTCCACTGCCTAACTAGTGATCACCTGTTTGAAGGCAGTCGACTATTTACATAGCAAAAAGAGAAGAATATAATTTGGTTTACGTTACAATAAATTTTTTAAATGAACAAATATATAATAAATTTAAATTTGATAAAATAATTAGTAGGTTTACATTACAATAAATTTTTAAACGAACAAATATTAGGAACAGAAAGAAATACAGAATGATAAAATAATTAGGAACAGAAATACAGAATTATCGGTAAAGTAAGGTAAAGCAAAAAGCGAAATCGAAATAAAATATAAATTACAAAATGTGTAATAAAAATTTTAAATAAGCAAAAAACATTAAGAAAGTTACACAACATTACGAAGGAATTCATTTTAGGGTTTTCTCAGATAGTTCTCGTCCGATTTCAATGAGCCACCCATTTAATTGTTTTTTTAGAGCATGTTGTCTCATTTTTTTAAAGTTATCCGGTATTAAATTATATATTTTTGGGTTTAGGTATGCATAATGTGTTTGTCCTAACTTCAAATTCTTTTTGTCATTTCTTAGCCATCCTTTGGTAGAATTTCTAGTTTGGTATTGGTGCTTTAATTGGACATAGCTATTTATATTTTTATGAACATGTAAAATCACTTTGTGAATAAATTTGTCTAGTATCCAAAACCCTAAATTCCCTATAGAGACATTCACTTGGATATCGAAATGTTTTTTTTCATTGTAACTGTCAGTAGGGCTTTTTGTGCTTTATCCACTGATTTTAGACTAGCTTTATAAGTACCATCCCACTCTAATATTCCGTATCCTAAGATTAAGAGTTACAAAGCGCATAGTGCATTTGTTTTAAGAGATGTATGTTAAATATGCTTCGTACAGAAATGAAAATATGCATTAGCTTCCTGATTTTGTTTGCTATAAGTTCAGTTTGAAACTGGTCCACAATAACACCCAGATACTTTATGTGAGATGCATTTTCTGTCTCACGTGCTTGTAGCTGAGTAGTAACTTCGGATTCATGGGCTTTTATAATAATGTGGTAAAATTGCCTCGGTTGCTCGGCTGCACTAAATATTTGGTTTAATATTTGGTTTTGTCAGTGTTAAGAGTTAATAAGTTTTTATCTAGCCAAGTTTTTATTTGATTTATCTCTTTTTCTGCTTTCTTGTGTACTTCTAACCAAGTATCACCATTAAAAATCAGGGCAGTATCATCAGCAAAGGTTATCATTTTACCATTTGTTTGGCTTTTGCATAGATCATTAACATACATAAAAAACAGTAGTGGTTCCATGGTGCCACCTTGCGGAACACCAAAATTCACATACATTTCTTCGCTAAGCTCATTTTCGATTTTAACCTGCTGCATTATATCAGATAAATAATTTTCAAGACAATTTAAGAGGTTCCCTTGAATACCCAGATTTTTTAATCTTGGTATTATGATTTTATGTGAAATTGTGTCAAAGGCCTTAGCCATATCTAAAAATTGCATCGCATTTTTAGATATGGCTAAAATAATTTCGTTATGCATTTTTTACCACAATCAACATATTCGGTTATTATATTTGTGAATTTTGAAATTGCATCTTCTGTGCCTAATCCTGAACGAAATCCATACTGATTTTTTGAGAGAAGACAGTTTTTTCCAAATGCTCAGTGATACGATTTTTTACTATTTTTTTAATTATTTTAGATATATTATTTAGCAGTGATATTGGTCGATAGTTTTTTATGTTGTATTTACCTTCGTTCTTAAATATGGGAATGATAATTGACGACTACAATTGTTGTGGAAAAATGCCACTCTTAAAGCTCAGGTTAAATATATGCGTTAGTGGAAGTGAAATGTAATCTTTTACCTTTTTGAGTAGCAGTGTTCCAATTTTATCTTGACCTGTTGAGTACGTCATCTTGAGTAAATTAGTGATTTGAATTATTTCCTCTGGTGAAGTTCTACAGTCCTCAAGTTTGATGTCTGGATTGGTATATGTTATTTGTTATATGGAGTGTTCGTTTGCCCCCTTTTGACACTCCTTGGATTTTTACTTTTTTCTTTATATCATGTATAAGTACATTAATATACTATTTTAAATACACCTATTTCGTTAATCATGTGTTTTTTAATCATCTTGCATAATTATATTAGGTTTTTTTATTTGTTTTTTCATATATTTTTACGCTTTACATTAAGCGTGTCCGTTTGCCCCAGTCTTACCCTACTGTTTTTCAAATGCTGCGCGTTTTGCCAAGTACAATCGTCTTTTATTATATGCAGACAGATGTTCGGAAACATAAACTGGAGTTCTCGGTTCTGCAAAACCAGCCATACTGGTGTTTAATTTATTAGTTTTATCTTGATTTTTTTTGATAAATGATTGTACAGCATTAAGAAAATTATTGCGCTTTTGTATCTGTTTAAATTTAAATATAATGGGTCTCGGTTTATCGTAAATGGGTTTACTAATTCACGAGATATTTCCTCAATATCTTCTATACCACATTGGTCCTTATTGATCTTTAATGCAGTGGTTAGGTGCTGTAATACTTTCGGAAGGTCTTCTTCTCGTGTCTCAGGAATACCGCTTATTTCAGCTTCACATCGCATTGTTTTTTGTTCAATATCTTCATACTTGTACTCTAGATATGATTTTTTTTTCAAGGTCTAAGTTTTTTCTTTGTAGGTTTTCATAATCTTTACATTTGTTGTCCAGTTTCTTTTCTTGACTGTGGAATTTTTGTAAGCATGTCGTAGTACTTTTGTGAGATAAACTCGATAGATTCCAGAATTCTTTTGTTTTGCTCTGCGAGCTGTGCTTGCTTTGAATTTGGTATTTCTTTATCAACGTCACTTTAATTTCCTCCAGATTAGTCTCGTGCATAATATTTTTGTTATGTTTACAATCTAGATACTTCCAGGAATTTTTAGTACTACTAGCCATATTTTTGAATGTGTTGTCACTTATACCTTATACAAGATATGTCAAAGAGTTTTTCACATTTTGTGCATATAGTACATCTGGTAATTAGTCACATTCTTCCTACATTTGTTACAGGAATTCATTATTATTATTATTATTATTATTAATGTTTTTATATTAGTTGTTTTGTAAAATGTTTGGGTAAGGTTCACAGACTATTAGTCATAAACTTGTATACTCTTCAACAAATTAAATATGTAACAATCCTTTATATTACTTTATTTACTTGATTTTCACATTTATAAAGGTTTTGATCGGGAACAACATAACACTATATTGTACAGATTGTAAAACTACGTAGGATATCACTTTACATGTATTTAAAACTCATTATGGACTTTGGAAAAGAATTTATAATATAGAGTGACATGAATACACCTGCTCAGTTTGATTTGCACTTTTGCAATATATGAATTAAAATTAAAATCAGCAGTTATTTTGTCATTTTAATACTTTTTTAATACAAGGCCTTGCCGTATATTTCACTTATCTTTTTGGTTCAAAACCACTTTTTAGGTTTTTTTAACACGATTTTAAGGTTTTCTCTGCGAGTATGAATAAATAAATTATGTAGTAATTTTTGATGTGTAACATCTATACATTGAATACTAGGTAAAAGTACATACAATGATAGATTACTAATTTCAAATGCAACTCAATTCCTCAATTGTGGCGTATAGATGCAAAACCGCTACTATCCATATGGGCTCCATATGGATAGTGGCGGTTTTGCATTCATGCGGCACAATTACAAGGGTATCCAGCCTGCTCTAACAATATTAACAACAAGTTATCGAGGTCGTCCGAATATTCTAGCAGAATTAATAAATAACTCGAATACGTGAAACTATACCGGAAACTTCGAAAATATTGTGTCGTTGTAAATATGCAACGGTATTGCGCCGAATACACAGTACTTTTGACAGCGAAGCGAGACCATAGAAATGAAACTAGCGGCGACTAGTTCGAATTATAATCGGCCAGCGAAATAAATCATGAGAATACCTACCAGGCGTTCGATAGTGAATACATATCATTTCTTTACCGATAAATCGGCGTTTATTGAACGAAAAACATTTAATTGGTTGATACACACACACATTATAAAACATATAAATATAGGATAAAATGTAGCAAGCCTCGGGCCACCGCCTTCCTCGATAGATATATAGAAATACCTGTTCTGATGTAGGTAGTTTTCATTATACTACGTTAGTACTTACGTAAAAATTAAGAGAAATAAATATTTAAATATATAAATGTATCCTGCGAGATGCAGGAAAAAATGAAAATAAATGCAGACGGTAGTTTTATATTGTTGTAATAATAATAAATTTCTCCCTTCTATATTGATGGGCACAACACTACGTGTGAGATTCTTCTATATAGTTGTCATTTCCTCTTGTCAATTAATGTGTAGTTAATCTCTAATTAAAAGCCACGTAAAACGTTGAAAGTACTCTTTTATTTAATACTATATTTAACAGGTTATGGGCCCAGACCCACGTAATTAATGCAAAATAAGTTGTTTTTTTTAAAAAAGTCGAAATTAATAATAGTAAAATCAAAAAGAGTTGTGCGTTTTAACCTATAAGTGATCACGTGGCGTTGAAAATTTTCTTTTGTTTTTGGAAGCGATGTCTTTCAACAATACACTAGCTATGATAGAAAAGCTGACTGGGAGAGAAAATTATCCCACCTGGAAATTCACAGTTAAAACATATCTAGAACATGAAGAGTTGTGGAATTGTGTCGCACCGGCGACAGGTGAAGAAGTTGACATAAAAAGGATAATAAAGCGAAGTCAAAAATAATATTATTAGTAGATCCTGTCAACTATATACATGTCCAAGAAGCCACAACGGCGAAAGAGGTATGGGATAATTTAACTAAGGCTTTCGATGACAACGGACTGACACGCCGAGTTGGGCTGTTGAGAGATCTGATAACTACCACGTTAGATGGATGCCAAAACATTGAAGATTATATAAATAAAATAATGACTACTGCTCATAAATTGAGAAATATAGGATTTATGGTAAATGATGAATGGCTGGGAACCTTACTACTGGCAGGGTTACCAGATCTGTATCAACCAATGATTATGGCATTAGAAAGCTCGGGTTTGGTGATTACGGCTGACTCTGTTAAAACAAAGCTTCTGCAAGATGTTAGAAAGTCAGATACTGCTGCGCTGTATGTTAACAAAAGCAAAGTTAACTCGCAGAAATCCAAACAAGCTTCAGAAAAGACAAACAAACCCAACAAAGGTCCAAGGTGCTATATATTCAACAATTATGGACACATAAGTAAGAATTGCAGGAATAAAAAGAAGGAACATAAATCTAATGACAACTCGGGCTATGTGGCCGTATTTTCTGCCTCATTAACTAATGACAATGGATGGTTTATAGATTCAGGGGCATCAATGCATCTAACAATGCACCGTGACTGGCTTTATGATGAAATACCACCTCCGGTCAACACTATCAAAGTGGCTGATGATAAGAAACTTATTGTGAAAGCATGTGGTAAAGTAAATCTACATGTTATGAATAATGGCAAGTCTGAAACTATAAGAGTTCAGAATGTTCTTTATGTTCCTGAACTAGCCACCAACCTTCTTTCTGTAAGTCAAATCATACAAAATGGCTGTCAAGTTAAATTTGACAAAGATGGTTGCAGGATATTTAACAAAAATAATCTACAAGTGGCAAATGCAAAGTTAACAAATAATATGTACAGGCTCAATACACAAAGTGTTCCAGCATACATATCTACAACTGCAAGAAATGATGGCTACTTATGGCATCAAAGAATGGCACATTTGAATTTTGAAGATCTAAACAAATTATCTGAAAGTACTGGAGTGAAAATTGAAAACAAGGACAAAGGTGTATGTATTTCATGTTTAGAGGGAAAGCAGTCAAGAAATCCATTCCCTTCAGAAGGATCCAGAGCTAAACGTTTGCTGGAGCTCATACACTCTGACGTCTGTGGCCCCATGGAAGTCCAGTCACTGGGAGGAGCGCACTATTTCGTCACCTTCATCGATGACTTCTCCAGGAAAGTAACTACTTATATAATAAAGAATAAGTCAGATGTTTTTGATAAATTCAAAGAATTTAAGGCCATGGTAGAAAAACAAATTAATTTATCAATAAAGATTTTACGCACAGACAATGGTAGAGAATATCTAAGTAATGACTTTAAATCTTTCCTAACAAAATGTGGAATTATTCATCAAACATCCTCACCTTACACGCCCCAACAAAATGGGCTAGCGGAAAGAATGAATCGAACACTATTAGAACGAGCTCGATGTATGCTATTAAATGCTAAATTACAGAAGAAGTATTGGGCAGAAGCAGTTTCGACAGCAGCCTACATCACCAACCGCTGTCCAACCAGAGCACTGGCATTTCTAACTCCTGAAGAAATCTGGTCCGGTGAGAAGCCCAATATTAGTAATTTAAAAATCTTTGGATGTGAAGCAATGGTTCATACACCAAAAGAAAAGGTTAAGAAATGGGATGCAAAAGCGACTAAAATGATATTCATAGGTTACAGTGAACAGACCAAAGGTTACAGACTTTTTGATCCTAAAACTAAGAAAGTGTTAATCAGTAGAGATGTAATATTCTTAGAAAATTCAGTTATGAGAAATTACATTAAATTGCCGTTGTCAGAATCTACCTCAGACAGTCTTATGCACAATAATGAATCTATTAATAGCGAATCAACTCTAGAATCTTCTGATCAAAATATAACTACCGATGAGTCCTTCAACTCTGATGAAGGATCTTTATATGAACCAGAGGAATCAATAGACCTGAAAGATATTTATTCAAATGTTACAACAAGATCAAAGAATGTAATGAATAAAGCAAGTAATACTTATAATACCTACATATGTACAGATGACAGTTCAGATCAGCAGGACGCCCCTCAGACATATAGTGAAGCAATATCTGCAGATAATGTGAATGCAGCAAAATGGAAGGAGTCAATCAAAGATGAGTTGTTGGCGCATACAGAAAATAAAACCTGGCAGTTAGTGGATAAACCACCAGGAGTACGGATAATTGGCTCTAAATGGGTTTTTAAAATAAAAGACCTGCCATCTGGTCCGCTATATAAATCCAGGATATGTGCCAAGGGCTGCTCACAGACACAAGGAATAGACTACAATGAAACCTTCTCACCTACAGTTAGGTATGATTCGATTCGAGTTTTATTTTCAGAGGCAGTTCAACACAACTCAGAGATGATTCAGTTTGATATAAAAACTGCTTTCTTATATGGAGATATAAAGGAGGACATATACATGGCACCACCAGAAGGTTTAGATACATCATCAAATCTGGTACGTAACTCAATCGTTCACTATATGGCATATATATCACATCACATATATAACAAGCACCAAGATGCTGGAACCAAAAATTTGATAGTTTACTTAAGAAATTTGGTTTTAAAAGCAGTCATGCCGATAAATGTGTTTACATTGGCAATGTAAACAATAATTTAGTATACCCGCTACTGTATGTAGATGATGGCCTTCTACTGTCAAGCTTAAGAGAATCGTTAGACGTAGTCATATGTGAATTAAACAAGAATTTTGATATTAAAATATGTTAGTCAAAGAACTTTGTAGGCCTTCAAATAGAAAAGTCTAAAGGATGTATATTTATTCATCAAGCAAACTATATTAAGAGATTATTAAGTAAATTTAATATGCAGAATACCAACTGTAATACTATTCCAGTAGATCCTCATACTACACTAGAAAAGAACTCAGCTGCACCAGACAAGGGTATACCCTATAGAGAAGCTGTTGGATCCTTAATGCACCTAGCTATTGTAAGCAGACCTGATATCACATATGGAGTCAGTCTGGTGAGTCAATATTTAAATTGTTATAATCACACACACTGGAATGTTGTGATGAAAATTATGAAATACCTAAAAGAAACACAAAACTATGGTTTGTGTTACACATCGCACCAAAGCAATCAACTACAAGCTTATAGTGATGCAGATTATGCGAAAGATACATGCACACGGCGATCTTTAACTGGATATGTCTGTATAAAAAATGGAGCTGCTGTAACCTGGACAACACAACATCAACAGAGTGTTGCTTTATCAACTACAGAGGCTGAATTTATGGCAGCATGTGCGACTACAAAAGAAGTTATGTGGTTGAAACGGCTTTTAATTGATATAAAAGCATTTCATCAAGACTCAGTGACTTTACATATAGACAATCAAAGTGCAATTTGTTTGATTAAAAATGTGGACTATCATAAGCGGTGCAAACACATAGATGTTAAATATAACTTTATTAAAGAAAAATATGCAGATAAACAAATTAATTTAAAGTATGTATGTACCCAAGAGCAATATGCTGATATATTCACTAAAGCCTTACCTAGAGATAAATTTCAGTACCTAAGAAGTAAGATAGGAGTGTTTAAACCTAATTGATTATTTTTAATTTTATCAATTCAATAAGATATATATATTACTTTTGTTAGGTAAGAGTTTGTGATTGGAAACACGTAATTGATTCATTTCGTATTTTTTCATTAATAAAAATGTATGTACATACAAAAGTAAAACATACCTACTATGTAACTAAACATAAATAAGCAGATGTTGTGCCCACTATTTTTAAAAGTTAACTTTATATATGTACTTTCAATTGTATCTTATTTTTCTTATTTTTCTAAGAAGGGTTACAATTTGGTAAGAGTGTTGTAATAATAATAAATTTCTATATTGATGGGCACAACACTACGTGTGAGATTCTTCTATATGGTTGTCATTTCCTCTTGTCAATTAATGTGTAGTTAATCTCTAATTAAAAGCCACGTAAAACGTTGAAAGTTTTCTTTTATTTAATACTATATTTAACAAACAGCTTCTTTCATATGGACCCACAAAAGAAGTGGCAAACTGAAATAATTAAAAAAGTTAAAAAAAACTAACCCATAAAAACCAAATTTTTATTATACTCCCTTTCTCATTTACTAGTGGAAACAGGTTTGACGCTTAACCTACGCGTTGGGCTCGAGTCGGGTGACGCTATGAAAGCGAGTAATAAAAAATTTCGAAAATCCAAAATTATACTACAATTATTAATTTTTTAAACGAAAATTTATTAGATCATTTTTACCGTCGCTACGAGTCTGCAAAGTTTCAGCTCGATTGGATCACGGGAAAAGGGTTAAAAATCGATCCAAAGTTTTTTCGACAGACAAGCAAGCAAGCAAGCAGACGCTACGAGTAAAAGAAAGGGAGTAAAAAAGTACGATTAATAGGAATGATAATAAACGCGATAAAAAGTGGACGAATATTCTGGAAAACAAAAAGTGTCACACAGACAATTGGATGTCTCTCGATAGTGACAATTAGTGGATATTACATAAAAGTGATAGTTATCAACAATAATTAGATAGCAGTAACAATTATTGATACAGAGCAACATGACTATTGCTATGGTTAATATATATATATATATATATATATATAAAAGAATTATCGTAAATATAGAATTGATATTGATATTTTGTGCTCGAGGGGTTAAGATTATTGTCGAGAAATTGGATATTGCGTAGGAGTAACTCTTGCCAGGGCTTTTCCAATCTTCGAAGCACTTCTGGAATCCAATTTTTGGTTTGGCGTTCAACTCTTTTAGCGATTTTGTCTTTATCTTCTCAATGTTGGCAAAACGTCTTCCTTGTCTTTTTTCTTTCTTTCTTTATAACAAAGGTATTGTTTTTGGCCATACATTTGAAATCTCGGTACCAAGAGGTTAATGGAAAAACCCGCGTATTTTATTTTCAACCCCATATGATATGGATAAAAAGATATGTGTATAGATAACATGACTGTAGATAGATAACAGAATAATAAACACTTATTATAAAATTGCTGTTTTTATGTTGATATGTTCGAGATGGTAGAATCTGAAAGAATCTCGCACTATCGAAATCTCTCGAACATTCCTCAACACTTGTAAATACTATAAATGTCGAGGAAGGACATTGATTTTAAATGAATGAGGACTTTGACGTGTGGCAAGTGTGACATAAACAGCGATAAAAACCAGCGAAACCATAGCAAAGCAGTGTGGCCAGCGCGTGTATAACTGAGTGATAGTTAATCGAGCGAGTACTTACGTGAGAAATATAGCGAAATATTTTCGAAATAATAATAGAAATTAATTGAAAGTGGTCCACAGACGAGTGACTACGATAGTTAATGCGAATTAGCAAATTGGATAATAAATGTGTGAAAAATTCTAGAAGCATTTAGTGTAAAATGAGAATGTAAGAACAGTGCCCTGGTTAAGTTGGTGTTGGATAACTTTTGCGGTAAATAAGTAAAAGTGTTTCACTTGCCTACCATAAGCCACAGTCCCGTGACAATATTATTGTGCTTTGATTAATATTGATATTATTTTATTCATAATGAATATGGATTTTAGGTATTGCGTTCTACATATTCAGTAAACATACCTTACCGATGTCCGCCCACTCTATACAAAACAGGATTATCTTCTAGCAAAGCAAGTTAAATCGCGAACCATTTGAATAACACGTAGAAAAGTACTTATTATAAAAAGTATTTGTGAAAAATTGCCTTTTTTAAAGATTTCGTCCATAATTAAATACAATCATATTAGCGATAATAAAAGTATTGATACCGAAGGTTTTTTATTCTGGAGCGCATATTTTGGTCGAATTTCTAAACAAAGTAGGCCCCAATGAATCGCATTGGCTGCACGCCACTGTGGTTGAATAATTTATTATCTAAATGCGGATACACATTAAATGAAATTAGATTCTCATTTTCATTGGTGAAAATTTCGACTGATAACACTGTTATACAAAATTGAACTTTTTTCACGTTCACGAAGACAGATTATTTTCGTCATATGTTGTGTGTATTGAGAATGATTAAGCCAAATTTTATTTAAATCATTGAAAAGTTTGCATCAATAAAAGCATGATTGAACAATTTAAGATAAGATAAGACAAGATAAGATAAGATCAAGATTTAAAAACTACGTCAGTATATACATATGTAAGCAATTGTGTATACCTAACTACGTACGTACGTAGGTACACCCGTAAAAAAAATCGCGGAACATGAAATGGTTCGCGTCTTTGCTAATCCCTAGTATATAATATAGTATATTTTTGACGGTCCACGGAGAGGCGGTGGTAGTAACGTCGCTAGCGTGTCGCACTGGGATCCGCGCGTCTACGGTTCGCGATCTACTTCAACCGTGTAATTTCGTCTTTTAGCCATGAATTTGAATGAAATTACGGACGTTATCGGAAGCAACGGAAGACAGACATCAAAATTATTATGTTTGATTATGTCAATCGAGTATAGTTATATTATGTATCATCATCATCATCACTCTTGGTACTACAACCCTTGGTGGGTCTTGGCCTCCTCAATAATCTTCCTCCACTCATCTCGGCCTAGTGCCAGCTCTCTCCAGTTCCAAAGCTCTAAGGCAGAGATGTCTTTGAGGACGTTGTCACTCCATCTTAATTTTGGCCTTCCTAAGCTCCTTCGCCCTATTGGCCTTGAGTTCAGTAGGGATTTTGGTGCTTCTCTGATTTGGACATTCTCTCCACACGACCCAGCCACTGAAGTCTTCCCAGTTTTATAAACTTTGTGACGTTTGGCTTCTTAAATAGAGTATAGAGCTCATTGTTGTAACGTCTGCGCCAAAATCCATTTTCTAGAACCGGTCCGAAAATACGCCTCAAAATTTTCCTTTCAGAAACGTCCAGTGCTCGCTCATTTCTCTTAGTACCCACGTCTCAGCTGTTATGTATCGTACATAGACTATTTTACTTAATTTTAAATTCGATTACAATATTTTTATGAATCATTTCCTATAAATTTGTTTATTTTTTACATTAATTTATTTTTAATATTTACTATGTATGTTTATTTGTTGGTGTGACCCAATTTGTTAATTTTTCTAAAATAATAATAAAATAAAGAAAACCTTCAGAAAAAATGTTATTTGGAAAAGAAAGAGGGCGCGTTAAAGTTACTTATCCTAGGGCCCGCTTTATAAAGTACCTAAGCCATTAGGTATAACATTTTCAACTCTAAAGTTAGCCGGGAATCTTCTTGTAAAATATTGTGAACTAGCTCTCTTGCACGCTGTAGTTATATATGGAATAGTAAATAAATACTTAAATAAATGTATGAATCAATCTTGTATCTCAAATAAATAAACAACGATGCTAGCGTGACGTCACGCGGAAAGCGCGGGAATCGGAAAAAACGTTCGCATGAAACTGTGCGAAAAACAGACGAACATTATCGCGACACGTCTCCCCAGACGCGCGCGATCGGGAACGACAAGGACGACGCACCCTGCCGGCCCCGTCCCGCGCAGCGCGCGCGTTCGAGCGAGAGGGGCGCACGCTCAGGACTCCGCGCCTCGAGAGAATTTCCGCGGCGGAGCGGGACGGACGAGCGGCCAGGACGCCGGGCTGCGCGAAACCCGCAAGCGGAAGAGAGACGGACGCGGCATCAGGACTTTATCGATTGGTAGTGGATGCGCACGCACGATCCCGCCATTATTTCTTGTGGCCGCTCGGATGCTTACTTTGTATCGAATCTTTTTGGCGTTATGTTTAACCTGGTTTCGAAATTAAATACAAAAAAGAAATA